>JAQGAF010000072.1:0-92099 GCA_034687865.1 Kryphioiulus occultus | reverse complement strand
GGTGTGCATTGAAATTTAGGGGGGGGGGGGGAGAGAACTAGAAAATTCGGTTCCTGGTTCTACCGGGGGATGTATGGAAGAAGGAGAAAAATATGTGCACACATTGCAACACTTTAAAAAACGTAACAAAACCATGTTAAATAATAGCTTTCTTTATATGCTAAAGAATGGTGTAGTAATCCCCACTTCAAATCCACCTAACAATTAAAAAAACTTCAAATCCGTTCAAAATAAGGCACCAGACACATGGAAATACTGTAGGTCCAAAATGCATTATTTCCTAGAAGTCCATGTTCCCCGTTTTTAAAACGGGCTTTACGCCTAGTTAGGAATATACTGTACATGTATGCCACGAAGTTTAAGAGAAATTCCAGGAAGGTAAAGCGCTACGTTTCGTCAAGTTTTGTTTGCAAATGTATCCACCTGTGGGCTTCAGCACACCTTGAAATCAGGAGAGCAATGTAAATTCAAACTTTTCCTTCGTTTGCATCACTGGCAAACTTTGTACAAACAGCCATAAGTTGCAAGTACATGTAGTTTTATGAGTGCCAGAAGAATGTAGTCTTGCTCGAGTAATAATAAAGGTCAAAAATGGGCTCGCAGCTCGGCTCATTCCTGCCATTTAAATTGTCTAAAGTATCCCTAATAAAAATGGGTGTTTCTGTTGCTCCTCACGACAAATATGTGCGGCATGCTCAAGTGTTAAGACACTTAAGACTCTCCCCACCCCCTCCAACTCCGAGCTTTCGGAAGGATTTCCTAGAGTCAATACTCAGTGGTCGATGCGAGCAAATAAGTAAATTGGAAGGCTAATAAGAAACCACCTTAGCGAATAAACAAATTGCTGCAATCTAGTAGCTC
This sequence comes from Kryphioiulus occultus, assembly GCA_034687865.1. Taxonomy (NCBI): domain Eukaryota; kingdom Metazoa; phylum Arthropoda; class Diplopoda; order Julida; family Julidae; genus Kryphioiulus; species Kryphioiulus occultus. The sequence continues at coordinate 91,238 of JAQGAF010000072.1, read as the reverse complement.
TACCAGTCGATTAATTACATAAGCTGCGCTGGAGGACAACATTGGGTAATTATTAAAAGTGGTTTTAGGATTCAAGTTTGTTAACCTTAACCTCACGTCGAAGAATATGCAAACCCTGGGACCATGCGGAAGGATAAACAGTATCAATCAAGCAGACACACCACTGTTTTCTAACTACTGATAATCGCAGGGTTGAAAATCTTTGACTAAAAATGCTTTTTCTATAGGAAACGTTTCATATGTATGGACAAGGCTTATGAAAAACAATTGAAATCGTGATGCATACATGAACAAGTGAAAACTCGACAATTCGTCCGTTTATAAGATTCTTCTTACCAATCAAAGTTGTTGTGCCCCAAAAATGTCCGCACATTATAAGAATTCCCCTTACTTTTGCAGGCAATATCAATGCCTCGGAATTTTGCAGGTTTTTCAGACTGTCAGACATCCTGTCTTAAAACATTTTTAAACTAGACTGAACGTGCTGTAAGCCCAACCGACTGCTTACCGGAAAAAACTTAACTGGTCAAGAGAACATTGCCAACATACATGTATATTCAGTTCGTTAATTAAGTCAGAAAGCAATTTGGCAATGATGAATAATCGATGGCCACCCGCTGAGTGAAGATGGTTGTTCAGGTAGGGAAGGTTGCTGATGTAGGCTATTACCGAGGAAACCTTTAGCCTCCTTATCGAAGGCAACAAAACCAGAAAAAGAACAACAAGAAGTTATGCTTGATCGGAGCCAGACATCTGAGTGAGATATGTAAGCAGCTTTTTATTAGCTCGCGTATGAAGCCCACCGACAAATTTCACAATTAAAAATTGCCAAATCGGATGGAAAAAACTGGCGAAGCCAACATTTGTGGAGCCTGTGAGTCTGTCACATGACAGGCAACATTTCGGTCATGGAAAACAGGACTTGCTACACGCGTGCGCCTTGAAACGCTTAATTGGCGCCGAAACTCAGTCTCCCAAACTTCCAAACACCCAAATCCAATGGCGAATTAATCAAAAGCTCACGACCCCAGGTAACCCTTAATTCTCCCATTTTACCATTTCGAGTATCTTCGTGCCGCCAATGACCACCCAGCTATATGCTAATCGCTGACCTAATTGAGTCATTGCGTGCTCAAGGTGAGTACCAACAACTCCTTAATTTCAAGACTTCAACAGCCGCTCCTTGGCGATGAAGAAACTGAAAGGGGGATTTGCTGGTGACAAGTTAAATGGTACCACTAATTGGCGTTCATATTGCAACTTTGCAACTTGCTACATGTACATGGCAACATTGTTGGGAATTGCGCTCAATTCGCAGAGAGAAGCATCTCCAGCCAAGCTCAGCTGAGTTCCAGGTTCTTGTCAAGAAAATCTGCCATTTTTCACAACAAATAAGGAAAAATGACGAATTTGTGTAGGTTACAGGTGACGTAAATGCCTGCCATGGGTTCTTTTGACTTATGTGGAACTTAAAGTGTGTGGAGACACCTAAGAAAATAATAGTTGCACTTACGTATTCTTGGGCAACTTTCTCGTAAAACTTGGGTTTTATTTCACCGGGGGTTCGTAATCGTTCAGGGTGCATTTGCATCAATTTGAATAACAGACGATAAAAGCGCAACGTGAAACTGAAAATGGCGACACGAACACCCACTGTGGGAAGTGCGAGTTGGGAACTTTGAGAAATAATCGGATTTCGTGGGCAGGCTGCACCCACTCATCCAAAATTCGCTGTGTTGACGAATTACTCATGCAGACGTTAAGACAGACGCTTGAAAGGGTGCAATTGCCAATGGGACTTTACCATATAAGTCAGTGCACACTGCAAACTACATGTACGTACATGAAACAAGCTACTGGAGCTGTTGTCCACAGTGAAAATCAAAATGTTTTGACATGGATGGAAATGCATGCTTTCACATCGACCAACAATACCATTGAATAAGGTGGAACAATGTTTGTCGATAAGAAATCAAATTAATTTAACCGAATAACACCGTGCCATTATTCCGATTTAAGAGTGAAATACAGGTTGCCTTGATGCTATGCACATCCTCCATGTAAAAACATTCTGCTTTCCACTGTAGACAACAGTTCAATAGTCTATTTCATGTACGTACATGAATGTTTTTACATGCGGGAAATGTATGCTTCCTAATCGTCCAATGAATCCATACATACATGTACATGTATATCGAATTATATTCACCGAATCCCATCATGTCAATATTCCGACTTACAGTGAAATATGGGATTCCTTGAAGCTATGCATTTCCCCCATGTCATAACAGTCTGATTTTGACTGTAAACGACTTCTCCAGGAGTCTGTTTATGTACATACAGTGCTGTATATGGACACATGGGCGCCCTCAGGGGGGCAAAAATCCTGCGGGCGCCCATGATGGACATGTATTTGAGTTTCTTGGTGTCCATATTTGTTGTTAATTGATATGGACAGCAGATACATGTACATGAAACGGGCTACTGGAGCTGTTGACTGCAGTCAAAATCAGAATGTTTTGACATGGGAAAAATGCATGCTTCCTAATCGTCCAATATGACCAGTGAACAGTTTGGAACACTGCCTTTCCATACAGATATCGAATAAACAAACCAAATAGCACCACGTCAGTATTTAGATTTACAGTAAACTATAGGATTCCTTGAAATGCTATAACTTATATGGGCATTAATGGACACAAATATTTGGACAGCCATAACAATTATGATGTAAGTGCAACAACTTCCGAAACCGGAACTGAAGGGCCTCAGACCTAAAAAGTTCCTCAACTGTGTCTCATTTTGAAGAAAAAACGGTTTCCAGAATCATTATAAAACCGCGTAGTTTGGACTAACCTACATTTTACATTAGTGCTTAAACCGTGCTGTTCCGTAAACACATTAGCAATTAAGTCGGCTTCATTTTGGTGAATCCTTCACAGAAATTCGAAAAACCAAGCGTGACCGGTTGCAATTATTGGCTTCGAGATTGAATTCTCGCCTTAGCTCAGTTTTCACGAAGAAAAGCCAGAAAACAAAGCACGAAAAAAGCCAAACCAAAAACAGAAAAAAAAACTCAGCAACTTCTCAAATCTCAGGTATCAGCCAAATTACATTTCAAGGGCTGAGAAGCGGATTACCGCATAATCCGCACAGATAGGGAAGGGTTAATACGAACGTCTAACTGCGAACTTGACAAGTGCTGAAGAGGTCATCTTAAAATGAACAATGGAAGGGGTCAGACTATATCAACGACATTAGTGGTTAAATGATGCCAAACGTGAAAAAAAAATTGACCATTTCCCATAGGCTGCTGCCTAATCGTGACCTATTCGTGTACTATGACGGATTTAAAGTACTAGAGAGGAACATTATGGGAAAGGTGTCCCCTACGCAAATATATGGAGGAAAATCGTGATTATTCTTCTATCGCAATGTGGCCAAAATATGAATAAGCAATTAGCAAAAAAACAGAGCTTGAGTAAGTTGAAAACATATGTGAGATCTTGACCGAGAAAAGGCTGTTTGGGTCACTTCGGTGATGTATCGCCACTACTCGCACCTCTATTAGCATAGTTTTTATTCTCCTATAATCCGAAAATTGATAGCTTAAAACTAATTTCAAGTCGTACATTCGAAGGAACCCATTCAACATATTAATGACATTTTTCTTTCCCCTCAAGGGATAAACTTAAGTTTTGGTTGTGTAACCCCCACTTATCCACACTAGCCCCCACTTTTCATCATTTTCCATTGAAAATTGATCAAAGCAAGTTGATCTGGGTCACTAATATACATGTGTGTCTGTCTCCTCCAAAATGGCTGCTAAGTCAACTGTCTGACCAATAATAACTTAATTCCCATGCCTTACGGCCACCTTTGCAATAAAAGACAAACATTTCCATCTTGTCCTTGAAGACATTGTCAAGAAAATCAGATTTGTAATGTTACTGTTCCCCTCTAGAAGGCGCAGTTTTGAAGAAGTCGTAATATAAGTACCTGAAGCGTTACCTGCAATGCGCCATTAGACATTGCCCTATTTGACTCGACATGTAAATGAAAACGTACATAAATTGAATGCACTTTTGATTCTGGGTCAATCTTTGGATCAATAAAGAACATAGCTAAGTCAACAGTAAAAATCGATTGCAAAGGAATCACTCCCTTAAGGAGGGCTACCCTAGGGTTACATAATGCTTCGATTAGTATAATCAGATAGAAAACTAAACTGACGTAACCTGTCATTAGGAAAACTTTCATCACAGATTTTCATGGCCAAACATCATTGTTGGTCAATTTGTATTTGCGAGAGATATAAATGGTTATTTTACGGCAATTTTTAGTGGAAGTAAACCCCAATACCACAGATAAATCGATTACTTTCTTATGAACAATTTCTTCGAAACCTGTCACATAAATTGGAGTTTCTTCAAGTGGAAAGTTGTGTAATTAAACTGGCATTACAAGTTGAAGTTAAAATAACATTTTCATTTTCTTACATCAGTAAAATTAAACATTAATGCCTGTCAACCTAAAATTGTTTACTTCAGATGTAATATCTGCTATACATGTATGTATTCGATTAAATTTAACCAGCCATGGAGCAATCAGTAAAATGCTTTTACCTTTTCTCACATTCGTTCTACAAGCACTGACTTTTCGCACAATTTGTTATATGATTTATCCTTAAGGCTGTGAATTTTTACACGATAATTGGAGGTTACGATCCGGGACATTCAATAATGAGCATGTGACAATTTTGGGTTAACTGCACGCATTTCTCAATATCTTAATAAAACGTTTTATTGAAATTGCACAAATTCTCGTTATTACCAAAGTATTACGGGGTCAAGAGGAATGGTACGCACACCTACACGAACAAAGATTAGACCAGATCCCAAAATTCCTAAACTCCTATTGTTTATATTTAGCTTGAGAAAATGGTGTTGCACTAGAATGTCAACTTAATTGAAGTGTTGGGATAATTTTACTGGTCGATTACATGCATTAGAAAGACGTAATGTCACACGATTGATTTTGTGCCATATGAACAATGAATTTTGTCAATGAGTTCAAGAATTATGAGAAGATTACAGTAAACATTATAACAACAATTAGAAATAGATTGATCAAAGTGATGACGAATATGAAAACTTAAAAGGAATTTAAAACTACGCTCGTATCTGGTACTCACGACTTAACTCAAATTTTAATTTGATTAAAACTGGCATCATTGCCAATGGCATAGTGACACCCAACAAGTTTAAATAAATGTTGATATTTTTAGTCAACAGATGGCGCAAATACTAACTGGAGAGGTTTTGAAGGTGTATTGCGGTGACATTGACGGTATGTCACCGACATTAAAACATGCATAGCGGATCACAATTCTTAATGTTTTGATAAATGTTAACATATAATTGATAACAATGATAAATTTCAAAACATACTGGGATCGTTATTCTCCAACGAATCAATACCTGCAAAACATTCCTCACAAATGTCAGTGTTTCGTAAGATAGTAATACCGGTACTGTTAAATTAAAATGCATTGAAGCGACTTCTGCAGCACGAGAGACAACGTTTTTGTCAATTTCTACTTTACGAATTACTTTAAGAAGTAACTACTTATAGAAATTCTCGAAAAGAAATGCTGACATGTCAACTGCTTAATTCTGTTTAACAGGCAGCATAAATACTTAGACAGGATATTGATATGTAAATGTAAATATAATCCTAAAATTAACCAATTACTGAAAGACAAATGGCGAAAACGAAACACCTCAGCATAAAACTTCCTTAAAATTACATCGCTAATCAAATACGTTTTATGACTAACTAATCTGCTTACGTCAGCAGACGTAGGAAGTCCATTAAATGCAAAGTTAATGGAAGTCAATTAAAACAAAGTTAATGAAGACCGAATAATGCACACCAGCCATAACAGAATCTTAATTGCCACATCCGTATGAATGCAATCGATCCTACCTTCTGAACGTCAGCGAATTTATCTTCAGCCATGTCAAATGGTTGTTGGCAACTATCATCATCAACGAAATTGAATAGTCAACTGCTCAGTGAAACCTTGCTATCCACTATTAAAATCCAAACGTCATCCACACTGGACACAACACGTAGTCCAAGTTTGGCTTTGGCCTCCTGATGTCACCTGGCTTGAAAACATGCCAGATTCGACTTGGAATTTTCCGAAAACTGAGCAAAACAAGCGTTTTCTGGTACAGACGATACCACATCCAAGAGCACAACTCATAAAAAGCCACCAACGACGTAGAATAACCTAATTGCAATTTTTTCTCCGGCTCGCCATAATTCCTCGTAGTGACACCTGTGCTGCCAGTGTCGTCAATGAATGTGTCTACCTAGCTGGTTGGCTGTGGCACTTGTTGACCTACAAACCATAATGGCAGTGTTGTGCAGGCCTATAGGAGGATGCCTTGGCACAGGTGCTCCAGAGATTCTCTCACGCCCTCCCCAACCTACTTTTATGAACAAATTAACTCCAAGCCTACTTGGAGATGCCAACATGCAAAGTGGAGGTTGTTGTGGTTATTTTTTATTTTTAGGCACGTAGTTTCTCCGTTAAAGGGGTTGCCATGGCACTCCTCAATCTCAATCAACTGTGTTTCTGGTTCAGGGACACGGCTAAGTGTAACACCAACAGATTTTGGTTCTAGTTCCTTTGACTGGCTTGGAATTATAATCCCTCGAAATCGCATATGTCACAGTCAGCATGGTAATTTGGTCGTAAGCTGTGCTGGGCTACTTCAGCTATGGCAAAAAGGTGATGGCCATACTGCCCTCATTAGCAAAACATGTAAGCACCAACCTAAAACGATGGTTTAAGTCAAATTTCTTGGTATGAGTCAGGTATTTACTTCATTTTGTTGATGTGTCACGGATAATGTACTTTTCGATTTAAATATAAAATTTCATCTTATTGCCTTTTTGGTAACAAGGCAATGGGAGGAGGGCAGTAATGGAGTCGAATATGAAGTGGAACAAACAAGTTCCACCATGCAACATAAACGTTGAGTCTAACAGGTTCATTAATTTAAACAAACATTTACTACGTCACCTTAACACGCCTTCCAATTTCAGTCGTAAACACGACGGTTTACTTGAAACAAGTGGGAGTACATGTAAGACTGAAGAAAGTGTGATCATTGATTCAATTTTATGAAAAATATTGTTTAAAATATGTACAAAATACCTGCTGCATCGTCGTGGCTTGATTTGTTTTGAGGTCCTAAGTACTTTCAATATGAACAAACAAGTTCCACCATGTGAATCAACAGTTGTGCTCAGCAGATTCATTAAAACCCTAAGCAATTACTACGTCACTTGAATTTACATGTAGGTCGTAAACATGACTGTTTACTTGAAATTGCATTAGTCTCTAGACAAGGTTTTACTAAGCAAGTAGACTGCACTACTGGGAATAACATTGAAGAAAGTGTGATCATTGATACAATGGCATGAAAAACATTTTTGTTCAACTTGAAAATGTACAAATACCATGCATCATCGTGACGTGATTTGGTTTTGAGTTCCTGAGAACCTTCCATTTATGCACATTGATTCTTCAATGGCGTTATGTATGGAATTTGAAACTTGACACTAGTAACTGACATGTCAGGGCCTCATAACGCTTATAAAAGATTTTGAAAACTGTGGATACAGAACGTGTTAAACAATTTACCCTAATCGAGATATTTGAGTGCAAAGGGGCGATTTTCCGAAGATTTGTTCCAAAGATTTAGGTTGAGACAATTCCACCCTTTCCCATTCTTTAAATGCACTGATAAAACCCTAGATAACTTTGAACATGGAAGAAAGGTGGTCAAGGGCACTTTTTGATGCCCCACTCACCTACTGTCACTAATCAGCCAAACAATTCCAAATGCTCACAAATGAAACCATAACTGCTTATTTGACCACAGAGGTCACGTTTTTCCCATACATTTTGGCAGGGTCTAGGCTAGAGCCTTGCACATCGTGGGCAACGTAAGCAATGGGCTGATGCGGAACTCAAGAGGGAGTTACTGTTGAAATGTTATTTTGCATGCATGTTCATGTACAGCTATAATTTTGACATACATGTATCTGAAATTCCACAACAATATTTTTTTGCAAACACACCGGCATCCGTGTTTTTGGTTTGAACATTTTCTAAAGAATATTCAGGGAGCAATGTGCAAGCCGGTATCCTTTTTTCTGGAAATTTCTAAAACCAGGATATCACACACATTCTTGAGGACAATTCATTTAAAATAAGTGCATCGTATCTCATGTAAGGTGAAGCTGTCCCCTTAAAAGCTTTTGAGATGCCTCCCAGAAACGAATAAAGAAAATGGTTTTAAAGAAACACTGTATCAAAAGTTGGCTTTCGGTCATTAATTCATTATCTTACATTAAATTAAAAAGTAGGTGAAGTTAATTAAACTGATTCTTTCAATGTGTGTAATGGCAAAAAAACAGAAAAAGCTAAAACGAGACAAGTGTGCATTAATTAGTAGAAATATACTGGTTCAGGGTTACTGGTAATGAACTTGGATGAAATGCGAGAAAAAAAAACAGAATTTTACGAAAGTCGGATTTAGGTTAAAAATTCCAGTACCAACAATACTCCCTTTTGTGGGCGAACCGAAATAATTTTAGGAAGCTTCGATCAATTTTTCACCAAAATCTCATGACTGTGCCACAACTGTGCTATTATTGTGTCAATGTTTTATTCTTCTGGCTCATTACCTTGCTTGAGCTTAAGTCAATATAAATCACGAATGTACCCTACCTAGTTTTAGGCAACTATAGTCAATACCCAATTCCATAAATTCTCCGATAAAACAATCGTACAAGTATCAGTACTTTAACGTTTCCCATATTTAATTATGGCAAAACCCTAATAACACGATCCAGTACCAACTTAAAATCATTTCAAATGCCAAATTCAGAATTTCTGCAGAATTTTTAGTTGATTTCAGATAAGCAGATGTGATGATACGAAATTGGACCACAGTGAATGATTCAACTCGTTATAATGTATAATTTTCGCCATCCAAGTAGATGGTGATAAATAACGAAGCAGGTTCAAAATAAAGATATTTAGAATAGATTACAACGGTTAATAATGTACTAGGATGACAAAGGGGTAATTCGCTGTAACCTAGAATAAACGCCTTTTGTGCATTATTATTAGTCAGTCTGCATTCAGCGACATAATGAATTTCGTGCGCACCAAAGCCCACAAACCATTGAAGATTCAGTGTGACCGCTTTTCTAATGTAGCATGAAAATATATCTGCATGAGGATTAGAAGGCAATGGAGAAGGTACAAAAAAATACTCGAAAAAAACCGGTCAAATTTTGTCTACTAGCCCACAAGCCGCAGTATTAAATCACAGAAAAATGCGAAGTAAATTACAGCCCTTGCGCACGGGATATATTAATTATGATGCCATCAGCTCATCCTGAACTTGGCAAAATCACTGCTTAAAAAATCCAATACATGCTTTTTTTCTCATAATTTAATATAAAAAGTATGTTTCAATGCTAATTCATGTTCCACTTTCGTTTTGGTTGGGAATATTTTATTTGTTCCGCACGGCTTGAGCATTTTGGATTAATGAGGCGAATGAGGCAGTCAGCAATTTATGATAAATTCACCACAAGATACAGTTTTGACACATTTTAGGGCATTTCCACATACCTATTATCAATTTGGTATCTGCGAATGATACGTTTGCACCTAGTCACGATTTACTGAAATTCTGATTTTTTTTTCTACTTGGGTCATGGTGGATGAGCATTAAACCAGTTCAAGTCGTGAATAAACAATCGACTGTAGACAGATACTAAATTTCTATTTCAAAACAAGGTGCCGCCAAACAAACAAACTTCAAAGCGTCATTCTTCCAATAAAACACAATTAAGTAGGCTAATAAAAATGAATTCGTCTTCATATAAAATCGCTTTCGCTTATTCCCAAGGCGCTATACACGTTTTTATAGCTTTATTAATAGAAGAAACTTTATTAAAAGTGACCTTTCTTAATTAATACTTGTTCCACATATTGAGGGCGTTGGGCGACTAGGATGACCTTAGAAGCCCTTTCTGGAACTCAGTCACAGTGTAGGTTAATGGGTCCTTAACATTGCTGACCTTTTAATTTTAATTTAGTGCAACCCAGATATAATGAACTATATTTTAGAGTTCGTATTTGACTATGTTTGGCTAACTGTAAAAACCAGCAAAGAAACTTCCGAATAGCTAATGTCTACTAATTCTAAAACCGAAATTCCCTGAGTTTTCCAGGTTGTCCAATGTCATATTTACATTTCTCCAGGTTCAACTCACGCTCACACATGCAAATGATAGTTTAAAAAAATATTTCATAACACTACATTTGCAAAGAATGGCTTTTCAGTAAATTGACTTCAAATTTTGAAAGGAATACTGAGTCCTGTTTTCTCTTGAAAAAAAATCGCAATACGGCGTTCCCTTAATTGCTAATACAGTGGTATTAAATATTTCTTGAAAAAATAGATCACTACTCAGCTGCGACCTTGTAGATTCTCTTAACAAATAGTCCCAATAACAATATACATATATAAACTATAGTGTTGATACTTAAAAATTTAGGCTGCGATTCAATTTCCCTTAGTTTTTCACGTTGAATATAAAATTCCCTGAGGTTAAAATGTCCAGGTTTTCAAGGTTTTCTAGGTTAGTAGTCAGCATGAATAAGCGGTTTCGTGCATAGAGACTAATTATTTACAGTGTATTTCCAAAATTGTATTTTTAAGGATAATGTTAGCTTTAACATTCCTTGGGCTTCTGCCTTCCATAAACGGTGAAAATGCAAGATATTTTTCAAGAAAAAGGTAACGCTTAAAAGCCATTAAAGTCGGCTTAGTGCTTTTAAAGCAAGCCTGTTTTTTCACAAAGGAAGAACTTTTGCAATTCCTGCAATATGATTTGCATCACTTGTGTTATTTACAGCGTGTAGACGTAGTAATCATACAGCAATTAAGATATCTAATGCAATACGGACAATGTTTCCACTTCTGACAAGGAGATTCCCTTGACCCATTACATAAAAGTGAAAGGCTTGGACAACAACAGAAATATTTCCATTGAGTCATACACTCGAATGGATTTATCAGATTGCCAATGGTAAAAACCATGCCAGAGTAGCATTCGGCTTCCGCTAATGATACATTTCACACCATTTCGACTGAGATTCTGAAGGGCGGTGCTCGTTTTGGTTGGAGAGTTTTCAAGGAAGCCTACCTTTTGTCTGGGGGCAAAGGTGAACCGATAGTCCTCATTTGCGTACATTTTCACTAGACCTACCTCAACGTGCATCATTTGGGTCAAACATGAGACCCCTGTGGTCAACCACTGTGCCACAGGAATAACAAATACCCACAATATGGTAGAAACTTTCGAAGGTGCGGTAATAATAATAAAACAGCATCAGCTGAAAGGCGGTTCAATACTGGCTATTTGAACTTTACCCTTTCTCGAAGTTATGCGTGAGGAATCAGCAAATTTTAAATCAGCCAACAACCATGAGAAGCAAAACTAGCATCTTTGGTATGTTTGGTATAAGAAATGACAGTAAGAAGGGAGGGTTTAGATCTTGAGAGCATACAAACTTTTTTGCATTTTTTGTCCATTATCCCGTGATTTACTGTTTATTTATACAGTGTTCAGGACGTTTCTGGTTGTCTAAGCAAAATGCTAATCGTTGAAATCCCTAATCTAATTCACTTATTCAGGGTTTCATCACAAATGAAATTTTAAACTTCGTGACTTTTCAAGTTTAAGGCAAATTTGTCTGACCACAATGACCACTGAAGCTGAAAACGTATGACATGTCGATGCAAGGAATGCTACATCATCAAGTATATTATATTTACTGCTTAATTTACAGTGGTAGTCAGTACTGATAAGAAACAAGCGATAGATTTCTTCCCTAAATGAGTTAAAAGCTGAGTTAAAAAATGAGTTGAAAGCACCGAATGTAAACTTGCAAGTCATACAAGTAACATGACTTTTTGAATTTCCCAAAACACACCACTTTTCCCTGACTATTGCATGCCATTCCAATTTCCCTGACAATTCCAGGGTTTTCAAGTCTGGTAGGTAGTGTAACATGTAGATGGAGTTGTACATTTCAAGGCTTATACAAACAACAAAATCGCCTTGTGAATCAGAACTATGTTAGATTTATCAAAAGAATTCATTTTTTCCTCCAATCAAAAATAGCCTTGTTTTAAATAGATTCTAGAAACATAAAGGTAATTCTCTTTGCAGTAGGTGGATAAAAGCAAGACATTATATTGTCTTCAACTAATTGAACAACCAGCAGAACTCCTTTTTGAAAAGTAACTTTTGAGGCCTGCTTGTAAAACTACGTTTCGAGTTTTATTTAAAACAAATAGCGCTGACATTTTGATTGAAAGTTGCAGTTGTAATGGTGTGTCTAATTTTAGTGTCCATATTTTTAATTTCACTTAAGTTGCGGGAATTAGTACGTGCGCAATTCTGGTCCCTTGTCCTCATTTGTGACAACTTCAAAAACTTCCGAACTTCGCATTTCGGGCCTTATAGATAGTTAACGTCAACCTAAAATACTTAACGATGAGCATAACTAGTCGAATAACTTTCGAAATAACGTATTACTCAATTCACGCAATCGTGGAGCTTTTTCTCTGGGAACCTTTAGCATGATGGGATCGAAAACATGTGCTAGTAGAGATATCAAGCTGGAAATAGCATGAGTGAAACAATGTTTTCGGTGCGGGAGGACGAGTGTGTCATGTGATGAATGGCCCGGGTACAATTTGGTGCTCAGCATCGTTAATTATGATATGTAAAAACGAGAAGAAAAAAAAAAGTGGCATTAACTTGCTGTATTTCGAATGGGGTTAGTCGAAAAAAACTTGCCCCATTTTAAATATTAACTTTACTTCAGACGGAAAAATGGCATTCAAATACTTTCGTACTAATAATAATTGTTGGCTGCATGCTTTCAATTCAAATAAATGTAACCTCATTCAGCAGAAATTAGTCCGAAAAACTTAATAACATTATTCACGCCCCTATTCAACTTCTCGTAATTTTCATTCAGAAGCTTACAAATGCATTCATTAGCGAGAATTTGGACGTGAAAAGTACGGTGCATATGAATTCTCCGAATTCTGCCCTAAATATCATATTAACAAACAAGCCAACAATGATATCCCCGAGTGAAGGCCAGTAAATTACAAGCTACTTACAAGAGATATCTTGATGCATTTTCCTGCAAATCTGTGCCACGCTACACCCAATTTTGGGGGTCGATTTTATGGACATTTTTTGCACTGCTGATGTAATATACATGTATGTTAAATACAAACAAACTGAAAAAAAGTTGAACGACAACGTTCTCGAAATAAGACAATATGATGCCGAAGTTTCCAATCATTTTTGTTTTGGTGATGATGAACAAAAACAGATCTTGTTCAGTGTCAAAATTGACGATAATGTTGCATTAGATCACGTTATTTTGAGGGTTTTTTAAGCTTTAATTTTCAATTGATTTCTAGGTATCCAAAAACATACTGATATTATTTTCAATATTTCGGTTAACTTAAGTTTCATTGATAAAGAGTGTTTATCTGGATGTATTGATGTAAACATCAATCTGGATCCATATGAACACCAACTTCGTTATATGTAATATAAACGCAAAACATTATAAATACAACATGGAAACCTTTTACGTTTTTTTGTATCCCATTCAACTTCAGCTAACAGGATTGCACTTTCTGAATTCTGCATTTTTTAACGTGAGAAAATCGTCGTACTAATTTCCTCAGATAAACGCAATTTGCTGCTACCATCACCTTAACATACAGTATCTTGAACATCCTATGTAATATTTATGAAGCAAAGCTTGTAGGTTCCTACGTGTATATCAAGTTACTGTAGCTACATTTTTCAGCTGAAATCATACGTTTACATGTATCTCAGTCGAATTAAGACAAAGCAAAAAAAATCTTCAGGGTATTAACAGTCTTGCCAAAAAATTGCACAAAGTTGCACACACACTTTCTTTAAAACCAAAATAGGAAAGAAAACGAATATTTGGTCCTACCTGGATGGTTTCTTCCTCCAGAGTCCTCAGATGCAAACAATGCTCCAGTTTTTGAAGCCTCTTGTCAGCCAAGCGAACAAGCTTCACAATAGCACGTTGTAATTCGCTATACAGGGCACTACATCGTTCCACAGATTCCCTGAAATTAATCAAGAAAGTTTGGTTTGAAACCATCCCATCGATTCGTTGGCATGAGAAAGCACGAGAAATTTTGTCACGACAAATCCAGTCTTCTACCTGAAATCGTGGTTGTTCGGCGTTAGTCGGCGAGTTTCCTCCAACTGTCGTAGTGTGTCTGGACCAGTTTGCTGCAACTGCACTAGCTGAGGATCATCAAACACTTGGCCCACAAATTTTTTATGCTGTTCGATACTCTGTGTGGTAAGCGTAGCGGAAGACGGCAGGCTACTTCCTTTCATTTCTTGCATGACACCAATCATCCTCTTGCCTATTGAACGGCAACTCTGCATGAAAGGTTCCAAGCTCTGAAAGTAAAACAGACAGCAATGAGATGGTGGCGATACGATAAAAGCACGCCTTTTTCGATTCTTTTTTGGCATATTTAGCACAGGTCCAGCCAACAAGGCTGCCAGTGTGCAGTGCTATCAAAACGCTGATGATAACCATGAATTCAGGCAAAGTCAAGACGCCAACCCAATTCTGTTGGCCAAGATAGTGCGTCAAGTGCATCCAGTTTCTGATTTCCTATTTGTCAGAGAAACTCAAACACTACTTTCATGAACTACTCCTGATTCAGCTTTCGAATGTTATTCACTGTCGGTGTGCTGTCTATGATTGGTAATCGAGCTTATTCTAGCACAACCGGTAGGTTTTCCTTTTGATTGCTAAAAATCACCAATCGCCATGAAATTACCAAATCCTCGCAGTTGGTCCTGTTCCATGTTATGCATAATAACAGAAATCATGGAAAATATTATCAGGGCTACGGTAGGTTCATTTTCCACGATAATTTTTCAGTTTTTACTACATTTCATCGTAACCCCAACGTATAATCTTAAACCAGCCTTCCATTATAATTAGAACATATCTTATTTTGTAAAAAGTCAATTTCTAATTCTGGCAGCACATGGTACATCCAATAATATCGACACGAACAAGCTGACTTGCATATATGTATAGCCATTTGCATATTCCATAAAAAGTCGAAGAAAAGATGTATATGAAAATCCATAATATTCTAAAAGCCAAGATCATTTTCCTATGTTTTTTTCAGTTTTTAACACATTTTTGGCCCCAAACAAATACTGTATAATATTAATAATTATCGAGATTCATACCAAAATCAATAATTTAGCATCCTGGCAGCACAAGCAGCCTTGCTAGATACTCGCAGTCAATGTAAACATAACTTATAACCATAAAAAGTGAGAGAACAGTTTTTTTAAATCTATAAAAAATGTACACATGCACAATGGGTGTAATGTTTTGATAACATGTTCGCTGCGTTCGTAATTAACGGAAAACCATTAAAAAATCAATTAAACGGTTGAGATACTCACGAAATGATCGACCTAGCATATAATTTTTTAAGCAGGTAAAAGCTTTTTAGTTCTAAGGCCATTACTTTGCAAGTTTCAAGGACCGATTTAAGAGCCTGCAAATAGGAAGTTTTGAAATTACTCCGGCTCAAATTCGTAACAAAACAATTAAGGCGATAACGAATTGCCATAATCTTAAAAAATGCATTGCAATCATTTTATGACGCAATGCTTAAGCGACACAACCAGCTCCATTAGCGCTGCAAGATGGTTATCGATAATCAGCCAAACTCTTGCCAGCCAAAAGGCGTTTATCATTTAAGAACACTGTTAATGCCTTTTCAAAAAAGGGTTGACGTACATGTATAAAGAATATTAAAAATGTGCAGCACTTAACAAGGCGATAGGTGCTTGACACGTGATGAGTTCTTGACAGGCACCAGTCTTCCACCGCAGTTAATTGGGTGAAATCTCGTAACAGAGATTAGATGTTCGTGTGCATTGAAATGTTGCTTAAGACCATGAATAGAAGAACGCATGCTTTAATCGATCAATCAAGATGCTGATTTTGGCCATTTTTCGGATCAGCTTTCAATACCTCTGATCAGATATGACAGAAGACTGTCCAACACGAACATTTACATATTTAGGACCCCACCCAACGGGTAACTGCACGTCCATGATAACATCTACTATCTCCTATTTTTTTTAACTGAGTTCGTGTTCCAATATTTAAAAATATCTCAATATTAATAAAAGTCAAACTAATTGTTAGTGGTTTTTGGTACCCTGACCATTCCCCACCAACAGTTTCAAAATCATTCAACTGATGACACATTGACCCTTAACCACAAGGTAGAGTCAATGTAATCTTAAAATTTATTTGCAATGTGGAGTGATATATCTTTTAAAAATGTCAAATTTTGAAGTCGATTTTCAACTGACTTATACAAACTGGTCCTGCTTTCTGAAATGGTCCATTACAGTGTTTGAATGTCCCATTGAGAAATCTTATTGGTATAACCAAATAAAACTACACGTACATTCATTACACATATACTTTTATCAAATGGGTGAATGGAAGATGAAAATGTCAGTTCCACTCAAGAATACTTTTAATTTCATAAATTTTCTGACCGATTGCAAGCAAATATGATTGCTGGAACAACTTTGTGTTAACAACAGTGACGCAAAAGTGAATGCTTTCCCTCAAGAAAAAACAATTTTCTCCACGGCCTCAATGTAAAGGACGTGAGAAATGATAAAACCCCAAAAAAATGTTCGTGAATTTCCTGCTTTTTCCACCGTTATTTTTCTTTGTTGTATCATTAAAAGTTTCGATTACCCCCACGGTGGAAACAACCTTACAACAAATGTCACTTTTTCAAAATATATTCACACAAGCACAATGTGGGTCTAATTACAACAAGCAGTTGAACTTGTAAATACGATCACGATCTTGGCACCTAACTCATGGCAGCCAAACGAGTATTATGAGCAATATTTAGACAAATGGGGGAAATGCACCAACTGCCCTCCAAATAAACAAAAGTCACGATCATTAGGTTTTACTGCAAACTTAGCCAGGCAATAAAGGGGCAATTGGTGAATATCTGATAGAATCAGTGCAGGTGTGTATTTTGCGCGGACTTTTTCAAGATCACTAAGTTCAGGTTTAGCAGAGATTACACAACAAAAACTTGGGCACCAGGGGGTCCACCTTCATTGAATCTAAGCAATTATGTTTTAAAGTCAAGGAAGGAAAAGGCTACATTTAAATGCGAGCTATTTGCATTTTCAGGGTACCCTAGAACTGATACGCGAATTTCCAATTCATTCCTTTGACTAACACAACGGAAAGCTTATCAGTATTCTCAGAGTGCTTTGGTTTTTCTAAATTGACTGCTCATGATCTATCATTATAAACGTGATGGCCAAACAAGCGAATTAATACAATTCCAATTAACCTCCATTCAATGCAAAAAAACACCTCAGCGAACGTCTAGATCGCAAATTGAGAAAAGGGAAACACAAACACCGCAAATGATTTAGCAAATAAAAACAGGCGGTGGAAGGTAGATTAACTTTTTAAATTAAAACTCTGGGCCTTAGGGCAGTCAGTCACTTGCATACGTCGATTTCCTCCTCATATGGAATATGAAAAGCAAAATCAGCAAAAGCTAACATCATATCTCCTTCTTGCTGCAATTTCTTGGCATGAATTTTGCTTATGATCCATGAGTAGGATTATTTGTAGGCTCATAAACTGTAAATTCGTCAAAATTGAGCTTCGACGTATAGACACATCATGCGCTTTGCAGCTAAGTATTTTTGTTTAAATTGTATACATGTACTGTATATAGGGTAAAAGACTTTGTGATCATACTGTATATTCAATATACAGTACATGCACACCTTGTAAGGCATAGGAAAGTGTTGTCTTTCATAGGGAAGACACCAAAATAACTGGAATAACTCCAGCAAGAATTGGTTTATGTTATCAGCATGTTAATGATAATAACCGAAGACTGGGTTCACCCAAAACAGCAAAATACAACGAAAATACGCCAAAGTTTTTAATGTTTTTTTGGATTTTCTCTGACAGCCTAGTCGTACAGGCATCCACCACGTCACTGACCAGGTCAAGCGACCTTCGACATTTTTGGCCAACGAGCTACAGTATTTCTTATACATGTACATTCTCTTACCAAAGTGCTCATTTTCAAAGAAATGTATAGCTTCTCAAGATTCCATGGCTCGTATAACCTGAAAGCAGAGATGGATCGTAACGATCTAATCGACAGAGAGAAGAACGAGCTGGAGAGAGACATGGCCCAGCAACAGGAGAGCACCAGGAAGCGACCCATCTCGCAATGAGACGACACTTCCGGTTCGGGTGGCAGTCCTTCGGACAAGAAGAAGCGCGAGGTATAAATGATGGAATGGCCTATCCCAAAAAACCGCCCTTTTAAGGGCCACCAAAAATTGAAATTCAGATACACCACTTTAAAAATTTCAAAGTGATTTTTTTTAAAGTGCAACTAGCTAAAACGACAGGGTTGTAAGTGTTGTTTCGACCCCGATAATCCATTTCCATCACTAGAATAAAATATCATTAGTATATTATTAATCAGTCATGTATTTGGTTATTGTCGTCTGGGCATGTTAACCCCAACAACAAAGCATAACTGATGCTCACCATCATAACTGTTAAAAATTACGAAATTACAATTCAAAAATGGTACTTTTCTTGCGTCAAACGCTGCTGTGCTAGCCACTAAGTTATGTTCCATATGACAAATGATGATTGTTCTGGAAAACGTGTGGTTTGCTTCGTTCGTTTGCATTTGTTCGTTTTGCTTCAAACTCTTTGTGCAAGAAACCAGGCACTATGAAACGCTTCAAAACTGCACATATTGCAAATCATGTGATAGACTGCACATGTAGAAGCCCTGTTGATGCTTCTTGATGTCGCTTTCATTTCCCGATCAGTTCATCCACCTCTATTAAGTTGCCATCCTGACAGCTCTTGCCATGGTAACATAGTTGCAAACTTTGTCATTGGTGACAAAGATGTCGCTTTCAACTCTGACGACGCACATTTTGCTGAAATCCCCTAGCTCCTTCCGGTTCTGGTCGAGCATTACCTTCATCTGTCCATGGCCGTAGGTCCCGGGTCCCACTTTTCGGACGTTTCCAGAGCACGCGTGCCAAGGTTCAGTGCCAGAAGTTTGGCAGGTTGCTCGACCTCCGACCTTTCCCATCCGATTTCGTAGCCAGAGTGGAACAGCACAGGCTCCACTCCCTTCCATACCCTTGCCCCAGATTCCACTTGCGCAACGCTTGTTGTGCCCAACCTTTGCATTATGCATGCACGACTTTTCCATTAGAAAAGAAAAAAAGAAAAACCAGTGATATATCAGGAGGTTAACGTGGAAAGGTTTGTTGGCCCACCGTGCAACCAAAGCCTCTATCCCACACTCGGTCGAGGTGCAGCCCCCATCCGAAAGTATTTCTGAAGGCACCGTGTTATGCAGATTACGGCGGATGACTGATGGCTCCGTTACATGTACGCTGGAGAAAAAAAATGCGTGCCGAAAAACAGCACGGTCCGGTTGTCTCGCGTGCTAAAAGATGATGAGTGGCGGCGCCGACGTACCGGAAAGGTGGGTGGAAGCAGCTTTCGATGTTAAGCCGTGTCAAGAGGGCAGTTCTGTCGAGGGGGGCCTGGAGAGGCTCCTTCGTCATGCTCAGAGATTCTGGCGATGATCTCGCCATGGCGAAGATCAAACCCCAAATATGTTAAGGGTCACCCAGGCAGGCAACCCTCTCGTAACTCTTTGGCTGGCCAGTCCGGAATGCAGGAAGTCAACGAAATGACAAATTGAAAAGCCGGGTACCGTTCCCGCCTGGAGCACGTACTCTGGTACTCGGGCCAAAGTTTGCAGTTTTTCCCATGTCTGACTCACCCGGCCCAGACGTGCTCTCCGAAAGAGCAGGGAGTGGGGGCCACCGTGGCAGACCCAGAGCAAACAATGACCGCGCTGAAAGTCTGAAACAATGCGTTCGTTCAATTTCAGAGGCGAAATTGCGGTCGAAAAAACTGAAAAAAATCAAAAGCACTCGCCAAAGTAACGGCCCCCCAGGTGAACGTGCCGGGGACATTGCGGGGCGAGACCTCGGCATCTTGGTTTCTTGGTGAAAATGGGTCTTTCATTAATTAGCGAGTGGAAAGGGGTTGCAGATAAATCCTAATGGGTGAACTTGCAGGTACTGCCACTTGACAGTCGAAAAATGGAACTGCTACTTTTGTGTTCGTGCCACTGCTAAGAGCATCCATCATGGGTGTCTGGTTGCTGGCCGGGTTGTTCCAGAAACCGCTGGCAGTTTTCTTATTTTGTTTCATTCACGGTCCATGGAGAAAGGATCGTGTGACACTATGCTAGATTTTGGGGAATGTTGGAACGTGCGAGAGATGTTTACTCACTGCCATGACATGTCACTTCAGGAAGTGCCAATGGCACTGGACATGAGGCAGTATTAACAATAATGGTCAGGCTGTTTCAAAAACCAGTGACAGTTTTCTCGTTTCATTCACAGTCAATGGCACTTAACAATGGACAACGGTCCTCCATGTGACAATATGCTAGATTTTAAGGAATGTTGGAACATGCTAGAGATGTGTACTGCCAAGACATGTCGCTTCAAAAAGTGCCAACGGCTCTGGACATGGAGAAAGCATTGACAATAATATTCAGATTGCTTCAGAAACTATTGGCAGTTCTCTCATTTAATTCACAGTACATGTGGCACAATGCTAGGTTTTGGGGAAAGCCAGAACATGCTCGAGATGTTCACGCCATGACATAGAGGGCCACAGGCACTGAATATGGAGGCAACATTGACAATAATGGTCAGGTTGCTCCAGAAACCATTCTCAGTCCATGTGGCTCTTTCCAACCTCCATTTGACATAATGCTAGATTTTTGAAAATTTGAAACTTACTAGATATGTTTACTGCCATGATCACTATGGAAGTGCCAAAGGCACTGGACATGAAGGCAGCATTGGCAATATCTGTCCGACTTTAACATTTTGCGTTATTTTTCGAAAATTAGCACAGTGTAAAAATCTTAAATAATGCCACTGTTTGAACGGGCATTATCTTACCTTTCGAAAATCCACCCATTTTTGATGGTCGTATGAGTATTCGCCGCCGAGATACGCTGGGAGTTGGTCAGGTTTAATCACCTTCTTTACTTCTTCAATAAGGTAGACAACTTCAAACTAGTGAAAAGAAAACGAAGACAAATGTAATCGAAATACAAGGAAATCTCGTTAAAACTGTTATCGGTTTGACGCCATTCGCCAGTTTTTTTGCACTTAAAACCATGTTTGATGGCCTAGCTTAAATGACATACAAGTAAGTACAAGGGGTGGTAGGAGTGAACGGTTGGTATCAACGACCCCCTTAAATTAGAATATTTGTGATGCACACCTACATGTACATTTATTTTATGCCAAAAATGAAAGACACATGATTAATTATCATAAGCGAACTGTACAGAGAAGCGCAGTTGTATTGTCATTGGTAAAACCAAGAAAAGAATCCATATTCTGGCCCAATAAACAAATAATTTTTCAATGTTGTTCTGCTTATTTTCATGATTTAAGTTCACAAGACAACTCAATTTTGAGTTCTCGGGGTAACCACAATACACATGCTCGAAAAGTGCCATCAATTAAGAATAGGGTATTAGCAAAATTAACACTGGCTCATCAGCTTCATAATGGAATGCCAATCACGACATTGAAGCAAAATGAAGTTGAATCATAAAGAAATTTAACGAAATGAAAATACAGTTTTTAGATAACTGAGAATGCTTTACAGAATTTCTAGAAACCACACCAGCGAAATCTGTTCAATGTTACTTCAGTTAAAAACAGGAAGAGCAACATGCAAGATGCGAGAATAACATTTAAAAACATTGTCCCCAGAACAATGGCCCGGGTGACTTAGTGGGCGGCAGGGGTCAAGTACAAAATGCAAAACGGTACTGCTGAGGGGTTAAACGCTTTAATTTCATTTCCTTTTTTTGGGAAGGTAAGGAGGACAAGAATGGGACTGAAAATTTCCATTAAGACCCCCAAAACTGCACGAAAAATATTTAAGCCAAAGTTCTCCTGGTTCAAGGTTTGCCTCAATAGCTTCCAGAATCACGAGATATTCCCACACTAGTAACAAGTTAAAATCACGAACTATTTACCTTGACCGCACTCTGCGGAAATGGTGATGTTATTTTCCTGGGCGAGGTGTCTGTTCCAGAAGGAGCATTTTTCCAGAAGACAACCGTGTTTATGGCGCCGGCAATGTTTCCCTAAAAAGCAAAACAAGGATCTCGATTAAGACAATGTCAGACAGTATACATTGTACAACGTCAGACAGTATATATTGTACAACGTCCAGAAACCGTTCCAAGCAACTAGAACAAAAAAGTTTCAGTAACCTTTTTGGTAAAAATGAGCCAAATCTGGAGGTTCCTCATGTGCCGAGTGCCCCGGCTACTGACTCCCCACTAATCCATCAAGTCAGGCAGGCAGTAAACCGTTAATAACACGACTTTTTCTGGTGAAATAGCGCGAATAAGCCTGCGAAATGCTAAGCCGAAAAGCACCTTGTCCACTTTGATAAAATGTTGAGCGAAACAAGCTGACAAGGAATTGTGTGTGGCCTGCACCACCCACTCAATCCCGAGGCCAAATTTTTTTGTTAGAGCGGCTCAGTTCAACTTTTAATACACTTTGAAGTACGCGGAACTGCTCCAGAAAACGTCTTATAAATTACGACTGGAAAGCTTGCAACGAGGAATTTAAATGGCAATATCAAATTGGAGCCAACAGTATATGATAAACAAGTTTTCATTAAGTTAAGGCGATATTGGGTGCTAGGCCCACATTGCGGCACGCAAGCCACTAGCCAGGCAGCCTAATTCAATTTGAGGAGCCAGGAAAGGTTGCTCGGTCAATACCGACTGACCACAGCACGACGTTTCTATTAAAATCATAACCTTAATATTATACAGTGTACAGAGATTTCCTTCTTTTTGTTTTTCGGATTTTGGACGCTCGTCAGGTTATGCCAGACAGGACGCTCAAAAGCATTAAGATTCTTGATAAAAATAAATTTGATTACTTCATGACTTGAGTTGTAAGAGATCATCTTCAACAGCCAGCAACTTATCAAACTTGAAAAATGACCGAGTCGCTCACTGATCATTGGAGGTGAACTAAAGCGTGCTTCCCAAGCATGTACCAGTGACCCTCAAATGTACTAACCCATCTTGAAAAGTCGTTAAATAGCCTATGATGCCCATGGATTTCATGCATGTTTATTGACAGTTCATTTATCAATACACCATAGCAGGTACAGGGGATGGATAAAACAATGGAAACCCTCAGAGACTGAGAATAAAATCTGTTTCATATTGCCTGCATGATTTCTAAAGCTTTGTCCACACTGAAGAAACTTTTCCTAGAATCATGGTTTCTGGAAACAAATTTCTCAAAAAATGTTACCACATTTCTAGCGCGGAAGCATGTTTGAGGAAACATACTGTATATAAGGCCTTTTTTCTTAACTATGTTTCCCAGCTAGAAATTTGAAAACATTTTGAGGAAATTGTTTCCAGAAACGTATCTCAGCTGTGGACAAGGCACTCATCTGACCGACACAATCAACAAATTTCAAGCTCAGTACTGTAAGTTAAAAATTTGCTTCTGAAAGATTAGCATGACCTTCTTTCGAGACTGTTAAAAAAATGTAGACATCAATTTCAAAAGAAAGGTTAAAGTTCTATTGAAGGTAATGGGTGTCCAACGCCATATTAATAAGGAAATATGTAACTGAAACAAGTGTTTCCATTATAATCCAAAGCAATGTTGTTACAGTAACAGTACAGAGAACTTTGACCCAGGGTAAACCAATGCGAATCTTTTATTTCCAATTGTAATCAAATATTTCCAAAGTCATGGGCAACTGCTGTATTTTGAATATTGCTTCTTGCAACATAACATTCAGAAAGATCAATCCAAGCGCATGCTGAAAACATTTCAAAAGTTCTGCATGACCAATTGATGACAACAACCAGAGCTAGTTGCTTTCAAAGTATCCATTTCTGATATCCTCCTCGATTACCCAAAGGTGGCAACTCGTTTACATTCAATGGGAGGAAATATTCAGAAAGCTGCAATGTTCATTTTGGTGAACCATTCATGGCTAGTCTAATTATGTATTCAAAGAGCAAGATGGAGAAAAGCCGATTGTGCAGATCTTGAACTCATGTACCTCTACCAGAATGCATTGACGTGGAAGTCTTCAAGCACAGCAACATGCATGGAAATTAGTAAAGAGGTTTCAAAAGAACATGCTCGAGCGGAAAAGTTAGCTCACTTTTGGGATCTTTAGAAGATGCTTGTATAAGAAGCTGAAATACCACGCTAAATTTGTCTTTTTCTATACTGTGACAGGTTAGGAGGCATTTCGAGCCGCCTCAATGACTCAACGTCTTTTTGCCACCAGGAAGGCCTTTTCAATGCCAAGATATTGAATTCCTCGGTTGTAAAGATCCTCTGAATGTCATGTACTAAATGCCTTATTTGCAAGCAAGGTACACGCAGCTGTTCTTTATGTAAAGAAAGAGCTTGTGCTTTGCTATCACAGTTAATGAATAGATCATCAATACTGAGTACTTCTTGGAATACTTCTAATAACTCAGGGAGACATATTGCGTCAAACACATGCATAGAATTACCGACTATTTACATGTAGAAGTCAGCAAACGTGTTCTGAATTTACTAACTGGTAATGACTCTGAGCCCTAAAACTGTGTTCTTGCTTGATGGTAAACTGCAGTATCTTGATAAGATGCTATTCATCATCATTTCCATAATATATACAGTATACTCAGTGTCCTGAAACTGTCTCACTTCTTGACTGTCAGACAACATAGTACACATGCATAATTGCATTATCCTGACCCAGTTCTTCATATGGTTTGACAGTTAACAACTGCCAATGGCAAGAAATGATGCTATTTTTCATCTTATACCTATAGGGTTACCGAGCAGAATGTTTTTAAGGGTTCATGAAGCGTTAGATGCTACAGTAAATAATATCTACACTCTTTTTAAATCTAATCATTCCAATGGATATTTTGAGAAAATTGAATCGTTCTGAAATTAATATTAACTAGCATTAACAATTCGATACTTTAACATTAGATCACAACTTATTATAAAAAGGAAGCATAATAAAGCATAATTCAAATTGTTTTGACATGCTTTCGTTGGTTTATGTATATCTAATTCGAATTGTACGAATCGCTCCTGTTCATAACAAATTTCCCCCGACTATGTCAAAATCTCCAACCCAAAGTATAACATTTGCATTGATCATACTCTTTAATATGCAAGTTCTACTTTAGTAAACTCTATAGTCTATACAATTGTAATAATATGCAAATGATTAGTTGCTCCAAGTAATCATTATTTGACAAGCTCCACTGACGTGATATTTTTGTTAGTGATTGAATTTGGGTGTATGAAAATGAGCGACAACCTGTCTTTTAAATTGCAATATTGATTCAAATGTTTCGAACAAGAATGAGGTCTCGTTACAAAGTAACTGGCAGGTGCTAATAATCATGCATGTAATTTAATTTCATGAATAGTACTTATCAACTTGGTGGCTTAAATGACTGCCTTAATTGACATCTTTCAAAATAAATCGTTATATCATATAAGAAAACTGGCAAGATAATCAATTAGATTGAGTTTCAGTAGTATCACATGGTTTCATGCCTATGTTAGGGATCACGATTCATTGAGAAATGGGCTATTACAGCGAATGTTAAACAACCGGGGCAAAACAATGCTGATATCCGCATGATTTTAATCACGAATAACAATCCCAGAATGTTCAACAATTGAAAAGGCATTAATCAAAATGCACATGACAAGACATGTTCCTGATTCGCTTCTGACAGAGCACAATAGGATACTTTGCCAATGCTCACGCCATTCATAATGCAAACCCCATTTATTGATTTAATGACAAGACACCGGTTATCAGACAACATGATCAGAACATTTCCTATATTATGTATAATTCAGATGGACTGTTTAAGCTGATACATGCATTTTAAGTTGAATAATGTTAACTTTGTCAAAAAAAAAGTAAAAAGGTAAACAAGACCAAATAGCTAGTACTTACTTCCAATAGAGAGAAAGATTCATCCAAGATTCGCAGAGATTCTTTTGAAGCCTCACGACCATCGATTAACACCAATAACCCACGGGCAGCTAATTCTTTCCTGTTCAAACGAAAAACAGAACGTTATTTCCGGTTCCAACCAAACCACTTTGTAAAAATATGTAATAGACATGTATCTCGTTGTATAACAAAAAGCGAAACAGAAACTCGCAACACATTCACTCTGTTCACTTTCAATGTCTGTTGACAAGTAAAGTTCAAAATATAATGCTATAGTCACTTTCCAATTTTCTTTAAAATGCCTCACTGACCACTAACGGTGATAACCATTGTTTGTGGAAAAACTTTCATTTTCTCTCCTGCTGGGTTTGGAAAGATGAGCTAAATAATAAGACTTTGTACTTGGGGAACCCTAATTTTCTTGGTGGGGTGCCATTGAGAAATGAAAGGATAGCCGAACCTGCAGGTCAGCGAATGGCCGAAATTGGACTGGACATGGCGCAATTATTAAGGGCGTTCAAGCAACCTGTCCATGGGCAGGGAATTGGGATAGCTAAACAGGTTGGTTGGAAATGGCGAAAATGACTTCAACGATTAGTGGTCAGCAGCTCGATTTTATTATGATATAGGTGCGCACCCTTGATCTTTTCAATTGATATAATTAAGGCAATAATTAGTTGCCTCCATTGTTCGGATAATCGTGTTGTTATTAAACGATCAGTGTATCTGGGTGCCATGGCGATAATAGCGAAGTATCTCAATTAAACAATTAAATTACCCTAACATAAACAGTCATCTGGATATCAAATATTGAATTATGATAGAACGCTCGAGGCCGTGATCCATTCAAAAAAGCGTGGTAAAAAGGGGACTGCGAGACTTGAAGCATCTGCGATGTGGTTCGCAGTTCAAATACCCGAACAAATTGGACATTTATTGAATTAAAGCTGGGTTTGAAATTACAATGATGGCTGCAGTTGATCACTAATTTTATTAGTTTTTGTATACTATGCACTAAGACTTATTCATGAAATAAGAATCTGATATTGGCAAACCAGCAAAAAAAACCAGGAAGAATGAATGAAATTGAGATGATCTGATACAAGAGGTCAGTCAATTCACTATAACTGTCACGAATGTACATGTATAGCAATTTTATGGCAAGATTTGCTAATTGGGATAATTTAATTTAGTTTGCCAAGGCTACGATGATACCGACTTCTAGCAAGCTGGCGTGCTAATACATCTGCTCTAACTGAAGGTGAAATTAAAAATTAATGGCGCGTTAACAAACGTTTTTAATCGCAGATGAAAGTTCTTTGATCTCCGATTTACTTTAGGGGGATGCCATATCAATGACATGATAACCACAAGCTTAAATCACTGGTGAGATTAAGATAGTCTTACCTTGGGATGGAATGATAGTACATCAACACTTGGGTTAATTGAGATGCGTTGAACTGAACGTCACTTTGGGGGCGAGAGCAATCGAGAGTGACCACCACTCTACCAGTGCGATCTCGGCATCCTGGAAGACGAAAAAAAATTATGGAATATTCCTAAACGGAAGTAATAAGATCATGGTAGCAGCAATAAGCATAAAAATCCCACGGTCATTGACATGTCTGATGATGTCCTGCAAGATGACCATGACTAATTAACATCCCAACATCTAATAGAACCTTGGCATCACACGTTCATGAAACCTTCATTAAATTGGCTACTTCTCTCAAGAATATTATACAATCTCAAACTTCATTTCAATCGTAGTTTTAAAGTCAATACCAATTATAGCAATGTTTTTAAACGTTGATGTAATACACGATAACGTCAAATTTACTTAATAATAAAGACTGCATAGAATAATTTGTCAGTATTTAGGTTTTTAGCAATTCCATTAGCTGTAATTTGGCACAACTCGCCACAAACCCTTAATATTTTAAATCAGAAATATCCGAGCAACATCAAAGTACAAGTAATTTGAATAATGAATTGAAACCAGCGAAACAAGAATTAAAGAGTGTCTCATTTACCTGGTATCAATGCCACTTTAGATCTGACTACTTCTTCATCGACATCAAAGATGGAAGTGGGTTGACTAAGGCTGTTGTCATGGTATCCGTCATCCAGACTCACGTTACCATTGGTTACAGCATCCCACTTGACAACGTCCTTCTTTGATGAAACTTCGCCTGGATCTGCAATTCAACATTTAGTAAAAAAAATAAATTGAAAAGGTCTGGCAACGTAAAGTAAATTGCAGATATACTGTGCATGAATACGTTTTGATGGCAACAAAAGGATATCATCTGGGTCACAGCACCAACACTAGCAAAATCAACATCCTACACCCTGATCGAGTTACTTATTTACAGTTTATTGTAAGCACGAGTCAAAGATCAGGACATGAAATATTAAATGAATTTGATCATGAAGTGGCAAATGCTTCGAATCAGACAGGCACGAGTTCATTGCGCCTTCCCTAGACTATTAAATTCCAATCAATAAATTACCGCGAACAATCGAAATTTGGAGGCGACCATCAAAGCTTATTGCTGGTCCATGTCATGAACCCAACGAAAAATTATCCCCGAACTAGTTCGCATCATTGATTTATGCAGCTTAAGCTAATTTGACATACTGCAGCATTCACTGTTATCATATTTTTCATTGACATCATTCCCAAGCATTTATTAGAAGAATTATGCATAATTTAAGATAAAAATGCTCGCAATTATGGCATTATGGTATCGAATTTCAATTCGGAAATGATTTGTAGTGATTATTTTTATGAGGAAATCCGAACGTTTGTGACATGAAGAAGATGAAATTCTAAAAATAGCTCAATGTTATCATATTTTTTTCCGGCTTGCTTCCAGTAGTTGCTGCATAATCATAGGCAGTGTACGAACGTCTGATCAAATAATTTATAAAAATTAAGAGTCAATATTCCTTTATCGTAAATTTTCTTCAACATAAATATGATGTTGTATTTTCGATTAAGGGCATAAATGATGCATTTTAATGTTCATTAAATCCCTACATACATGGTGTCCATGAAGTCCAGAATTTAGGCACTTTCTCCGATTGTGTTATGGGTCATTTTTTACATATTTTCAAAATATTTAGCAAGAATTTGTCCACTCGTGTTTAGCGTTTGTGTGGTGATGTATCTGATGCTAGTAACATGGTTGCAAATTCTCAAACTGATGTTTACCCCCTTTAGGAAGACTCGCAATGGCCATTGCAAGTGTGTGGTCAAGAAGGTCAACGAACCACCACATTTTCCTCATTATACGGCAAATTAATTGGGAATAATTTATATTCTTCAGATTCGCCGATTAGAAAGAAAGGGATGCGATGCAGAAATCAATTTTTTTATGTTTTCAGGATGAAAAAACAACCAAGAAGAGATAAATCTCCCCGCAATGTTAAGCCTATGAGGGGGCAAGTTTTTGTTTCTCAAAATGTTCAGGGGGTGGCTTGAGGTGCGGTCGTCCAATCTAGGTCTAGGATGATATGCAAATTAAGAAAGAGTAATTGAGAAGGCCGAACAGGTCTCATGGTTGATATAAACGCTGGTAGTAAATTCCGAGCCCAGCAATTACTTGTACATGAAGGAACCAGAAAATGCTCCAAAATAATGTACCCAAAAGTTACCCACTAACCCTTAATCGAATTCAAATTTAAAATTGCCCTCCAAAAACAATCTGATGATTACATCAGAAAAGAGGATGGGGAGACGGCATAAGGGCTAAAGGCTAATTAATAATTCATCGTGAAGCACCATGGGAACTGATGGTGCCCAGCCATTACATTATTTTGGGATCATTAAAAGAGGGGTAAAAATACTGGTTCAGGAACCTCGTTAAACAGTATCAAGGAGCTGTTGCACGGTTTTTGTGGCCCTGGTGATGACTGCTATCATCAACAAGAGCAGACCTGCATGTCTATTTTTCAGCAATTAAAATGATGGTTGCATTTTTGCCCACCAAAATTAACTTCATTCGTCTCCATGTGGTAAAAAACTAATGTATAAAACACTGCCAAGCACTGAAAAAAACATTGCTTGAAAAAATAAAGGCCGCGACTAACAGATTGGAAACTACTGTTATTTTTTTCTAATCCAAAAAGACACGAGTGAAGTTGGTGCAGAGCACAGTCAGTGTCTTCGGTTGACGAAAATTAATGATAGATTCTTCAGCAAGTAAAGGTCAATTTTAATCACCGATTATACTAACAGGAAGTTTTCGATAACTCGTCATTTACATGTTGCGACGTGTTAATCTTTAAACAACTAGCACAGTTTGCGAGCAAAGCTTTAGTTAGTCTGAAGTACTGTTATTGCAGGTTAAACTGGTTTTAATTGCATATACATGTATAGACTACTCGAAGTCCATGCCACCCACAACACCGTACATGTACACTGCATGTTCTGTAAAATTTTTTTCAGAATTAAACGTTTTCTAGAAACCTCTGAGCATGTGCTTTAGCTTCAACCTTTGCTCGAGAGAAAACATTTTAGTTACTCTTTACTTTGAGGCTGTCCTCCGTTTTATTATTCTATAGCCCAATAAATAGTCCGCATTTCAGATATATGGGTTATCACAAAAATGTTTGTTTGAAGTTTACTCCCATTTTGTATTGGTTCGACATTTTCCCGGAACTCTTTTCGAAGCATTTTTGCTCTGTGCCTCAACTGGAGCAAGGACAGCGAAATTGTATTTCCAAAACAAATACCGGATCAAAGAAAGCATCATAAAACGAGCGTGTTTGCATGGCTCTGAGCGCTGAAATCATTTTCCAATTTCAATAATTGCTAAGCAGGAACTATCTCAAAACGCTCGAAATACGATCATAAAACAATAAACCAGAGACTGCATCAATTTCAACCTAGGCCCACATACAAATTTCTGGTACAATTTTTTTCGACACGTAAACATCAGCCTTATTTTCTATCGGAAACCGTCACAGACTTCGTGAGCAGTCGTGTTGCAATTGCTCTGCTAATAATTGGTAAAAGTGTTCCCTACCTTTCTTATTAAACAGATCAATCTGATTTGAAGCCATGGAACTGATCCACCGCTTTGTTTTTCATACATATACGCAATGGCATCAAGCGCAAACAAGCACGTCCATGGTCAATCCCTTGGTGTCGAAACTGAGGCAATTACACTCAGCTGATTAGATTAGTGCAGCACCCTGTAATTCACACCTTAATTTAAACCCACAATGATTCAACAACAGTATCTTAATTAAACAAACGAATCGTGACGCTAAATGGCAGTGTAGGATAACCACCCTACAGATAAGCTAAACCCCACCTTGCACCATGCAAATTTGGGAGTGTATAAAGTTTATTTTCGAGCATAACCGTTTCTGTTTGAACAAGCAAAATATCAAAGATACTGACTGTAGCCTATGATAAACATATTGCTATGTTATCAAAACAAACACAACTATTTATTTTTCTTATTTTTGTATTAAAATACGAAAATAGCAGCTGTTCCATGGGTTTTTGTTAACGTTATTCAGATAAAAGTGTGCTAATAAAAGATCAATGGAGTAGTGTTAATTCAGCGTAATTTCAACAAAGAATATTTTATAAATTGTTTTAAGTTTCATTATAAATAAGATTACATTACATCCAATATGCCTAACCCATAACAGTACATGTACATGTAAATCTGGCTAAGGTTCAATAAAATAATTTCAAAACTGTTTGGACTGAAATATAATTTGTACATGTACTTGCTTTGCTTTGCTTTAAATCTCACATTAAATGAAATTTGCTACACAAGTGTATGATCCCATAGACGTAGGCATACACTGCGTAAACATAATTTACTCTACATGACTGCTCAGACAAGGTTATGATATCGATATTTGTTTATCCATGATACATGTACCGTCGATACAGTACAAACGCACTCATTGTAAAGTAAAGATTGCTTAGGCATGATGTTAAGGTTGTTCGCTAAATAAGATCATTCAAATGTCGAGTCAACAAACGTTTTTCTTTGATATTAATAGCAACTGATTATGCTAATCAAGACGATTTAGTGCATCAAAGTCGTTTGATCTGTTTGACCTTGGCCATAAGAGGAAAAAATAAGCTCTTCTCGTTATAGGAAATCAATATGAGAAAAAAGCACTGGAATCGTCAATGTCAACGTCCTCCACTTTGCAGCTCAGTCAACGACAGGTTTATCCATAGAATAAAGTTAAATGGCTTCAGAGAAGGCGAGCCATTGGAAAGCTTTGCAACAATTTTATCATCTACAACATCATTAATCACTGGCCGTCATTTATCCGAATGTCAAAAGGGAATCAGGGACAAGATCTGCTAGAATTCTTACAGCAAACAATGAAAATGCCAAGAATTTTTAGCCTGGAGAGGAAACGTTTGATGGAAAAGAACGCTTGCTAATGGTGAGTTTTGCAACACCCCGTACAAGGCATATTTTTCGCAACGATATCAAATAAAAATGGAACAAATTCATCATCTGGAGCACATTTGTCATGCATTTTTGAATGCATCAGCCTATATGTTATTGTGCTGTCTGCCAGATACTTGTGATGACTTAGGGGTTGTAATTGAATAACACTTGTCTTTTAATATTAAAGCCCCCCAAACACGAAATGAGAGCAGTGCTGATGAATAAATGCTATTTGAGGAGGGAAAAACCCGTACAAGCACGAGCTTCATTATTATATCGGCATTAATGTAGAACAAACCTGTTCAGGGTTCTCTCAAAACATAAATACATTTTTCAATTCAGCAAATATTAAACAGGTGTTTTCACATATTCAACCTCGACAAAGGTGAATTAAGGGCTTTTATTACAGTGTGTCGTAAAATTAAGTTAGTTTAGAACGGGAGATTTGAGTTTCAAAGGCTGTCTGCAAAGCACCTAATTTTTATGGATTGGAAATTGGTCTCTTACCCTTAATTATTCATTCTTACTTAAATGGCTAAATAATAATGATTCCTGCCACTATGATGAAATAAAATTAGGTGCAATGATGTGGTTACCAGAATATGAGATCATGGTCAAATAAATGGTATGTATGATGAATAAAATAGCAAAAATGCGTTACAAACTACAATGTACATGTAGTTCTAATTGCATGATAATTAAGTATATTTCATAGTCGACTTAGTCCTTGTAAATCATGACGTTTCTTTGTTACGGAAATTAATGGAGAAAAAGCAAAAAAAATTCAAGGAAAATATTCGAGTTTCATAAGATTTTCAAATTAAATAAAAACAGGCTCAAAAATAATACATGAATAATCACATTGTAATTAATATTGTTTAAATATGTTAAGGTTATAAATGAATATAATTAGGTTTGCCTACATTTACAATAAGTTATGAGAGTCGAAAAGTAACTCGAGTCTGCAAGTTCTGCGAAACAAAATATCCAAAAAATGAAAATATCCTAACTAAGGAGATTTTGAGAACATTTTTGCAATTACAACTACCTATTCGGTACGTATTCTTTCAGGTTGAACGTTACTTAAATTCTCTAAAATACTGGACCTAAAACTCAAATATACATGCACACTTTACTGTTCGATGATAATTTCTTTTGCCAAGTTCACTTTCGAGAAAGCTGGAATTTTGAAATATTCGCCAAATCTTAAAACTGGAAAACTGACTGCCAGAGTGTCCACGAATAAGTTAACAATCGTCACAAACAAAGACACGTGATCGATTATCAAAGTAGCAATATCGTAGACACAGCCTCAAATGCCATCAAATTATTTGAAAAAAGTTTTTCGAAATGGGATCGAAGGCTTACCCCTTTTTTGGGATCGTCGTCGTCGAGAATTCCTCATCACTGTAATCAGCTTGGGATATGAAATCCCTGAAATTTCTGATTTTGTTCAGTTTTGAACCACGATAACCATGGCACACACTCCTTGAATATCCATTCACAGTTAAATTATTTCATTTGTTGCACAAGTCCACCAAACACCGGTGAAATCGAGAACACTTTCGACGAACACGTTCAGTAGTTACATCATGAAACTTATAAATCCACGGTGAAATTCGGCTGTTTTTGCGCTGAGCTGTGCAAAAAAAGCACGAGTGAATGATCTGCTGGACACGTTTTACCCCCAGGACGGTGAGGAAGCATGTGAGGCCAAAAGCACAGATGGCAACTGCACCCCCCACACGCGGCCAAAGCGCCACATCTGGACAAACTCGCAACCAATAGACAGGGAAACAGAACTAACACGAACAATATGATTGCTATTAGCACCACCTAGGCGTGTGTGAAGAGTTATCGGATGTGGGCATCTCATCAGACGAGATGGCTAGTATTGTGACCACAAACCGAAATCGTTTTTGGTCATTTCTGGGAAATAAACTAGCAAATCTGCACGACTGGCTTCCTAAATTTATGCTAAATTCATCCTAATTCATGGTCTTATTTATGCTACCAAATTGGCTTTTCAGCTGCATCATTCCATGAGATGTAGTATTCTCAACTTCCCTGACTTTTCTAGATTTTAAAACAAGTTTCCCTGACCACCTTAACCTCTGAAAATGTAAAACATGTTGCATATGTCAATGTAAGGAATA
Organism: Kryphioiulus occultus; assembly: GCA_034687865.1. Taxonomy (NCBI): domain Eukaryota; kingdom Metazoa; phylum Arthropoda; class Diplopoda; order Julida; family Julidae; genus Kryphioiulus; species Kryphioiulus occultus. The sequence goes on along the minus strand of JAQGAF010000072.1, from coordinate 56,208 downwards.
CTTTACATGTATTTATCGTTTATAATACTGTATATCAGCAGGAGATAGAGCACACATTTTCATTAGGAAACAGTAAATTTAGATAATTTTTTTTTTAAATTAACAATTTCATTATTTCTTCCACAAAATTGCTTGTCAATTCTTGACTATTGTGTTAACCAATAATAACGATAGCTTTGTAAATGTACTATTGATCTGCTGAATTGCTCTGACTTTTTTCAAAATAAATCCATTTTACCTAACTCTTCCAGGTTTTTTATAATGAATGTTTCTTTGAAAAATGTAACATTACTTCCACATTTACTTATTCTCGAAAAACTGACCATAACATTTTTACTCTTTATGTAAAAAACTATTTGCTAACAGAAAAACTAGTGATAAATTATCAGTAAACTAATATTCTGTATAGAAATCAATTCCTAATAGAAAATTATTGGAAAGTTGCACGAATAAACCAGTCATTTTTTCCCAAGTTTTTTTTATAGGTTTCGAAGTACAATACTTGTAGCTATAAACGGAATGTTCAACCCTGGTTGCACATCTGCATTAGTTGCAGGTTGCATCGGTATCCATTGCAACCAAACTATGGTTGCAAACTGGTTATATTTGAAGCAAATAATGTCAGTTCACATACAGTCTCGCAAATTCGCAGTCAGTTTTTTGAAGCAAAGTACTAATATGCGATAGCAAATTACTATTTCAATTTATATAATGGCATGACTTATAACAAATCAAACCGAAAAATTAAGCTCAATTACAAAATTAAGATGCTACTCATCACATATTGTACTACATGTATTTGACGAAATGAGTGTTAACAAGTCACGTTAACTACACGTATATTAGCTGCATGCAGCAATTCAGATATCATGTTTTGACGAAATCTCATATAATGCAACCATGGATACAGTTGCAAACAGCAGGGATCAGTCTTTGTCATAGCAATCTATCCATTAACTCCTAGCAACATGGCTTAATTATCCAGCTTACCATTAAGTATTTGAGGTTGAATAATAACAAACTTCTGATTCACCCTGCACATAGGCATTGTTTCGAAATAAAAAATACAGTGGAACACACATTAATACGATAGGAGGAAAATGAATCGGATATCACGAACTGCATCGCTGCTTTAATTTTATACAACACAAAGGGAAAAAGTGAAAGAAATTCGCAAAAAAGCAAGGCGGTCTCTGCATCCAACCCAATATTTAGCACATCTGATTATACACAGGTTGGATAATAACCGGTGATTATAAAAGAAACATTTTATGGCTAAATGCTTCTTGAGGGCAATCATTAAATCGACACATAGTATTCGTGTAAGATGGAAACAAGCATACGTGCAGGGTGCCAGCATTTCAAATTTACATCATTTGGGCAATGGGTTAACCGAATCTCCTACTGTCTGTACATGTGCTTAGTAACACATCGACATATGTTTTATTACGCTCAACTTTTATAACTGCACATTAGCCCATTTAATTAAAAAAGGCAAATTGAGCTATGTTTTTAATTTAAATGCAAAAGCAAACAAGGAATTTGACGCCTAATGGCTAGGCTACTTACGCCCACAAAATAAATATCCACTTTCAAGACTTAGCAAAATGAATCTCAAAGCTTGAAATTTACCTTTGCTACTTCAATTTTCAATGTTTTCGTAAAACGTTTTTTCATCCCTTATCGAAGCGCTAAATATCATAAAACAACGCATTTTCTATCCATATACTTTCTAAGAAATAGGGAGCATTCTAAATACTCAAAAACACTTTTTGCTTTAAACTTAAAAACGTTTCTGTACATTAGAGCTACAGTGCAGGGCGTTGCCAATCAACGAAATACTTCCCCTCTTCATTTAACAAATAAACAACAACAAAAACCAGGGCAATATACAAAACTTATAGCGAAAATGACATTAATTTAGGTATATTGAGCCAATTCCATTTTACTTCTATACCCAGTATATCGAAACGTGATTTGAGGCAGGAAATGCATTTTGCAATTTTCCATAACAGTAAGTTTTTTCGTGTGGGGGTGATTTGACGTCAGCTAACAGGCAGTAAAAATAGCCTTTTTAATGCCATTACCCGAGAAGTGTTAAAACGGTATAATTAAGCCAGTTGACCACTCGTAATTACAAGGAAATGCAAAGACACGTCATAAAATAAGAAAACCTGGCGTTCATCTTCAAAAGGGTGGAAATAATGCATTCATATAAATGCTAATGGAACGATCTTACGTCACACAACATGGCGGTCAGTGCTACAAGTTTTGGGTACAATAACACCGAAATTGCGGAAAATTCAATTTACTGAGCGGTCTACTCCCTCCTTTGGCTAGTTTTCAACTGGAATCTGGCAAACCTTAACGTTCCCAAAATTGTTTAGGCTCAAAAAATGTAATAGTAAATTCTAATACGGTAAAGCCCACTTAAATTCTCATTTCAGTTGGATCAAAAGGAGGTCGAGGGAATTTGCCGAATCTTGGCAAGTTTAATAACCACCTTTTAGTTTAGTCGAAAAGTGCTGACATAATTTAATGATTGGAGATGGGTTAATTGCAGCGAATGTTCTGTAAATCTAATAATCAGCCTTAGCCTACTCCATTTTCGCTCTCTAGTTTATCGCACTATACGCTCCTAAATAAGCTTAAAATGATTAATTTGCATAAATGTAATTATGGTTTAGATAACACAGACGCTTGTTTCGTAAGGCAAAGTGACATGTAGCGTTCTATGTGTGCATGAGATGTTTCAAAATCTAACATACTGGAGACTACTTCTGTAAGTGGCAAGATAGTTTTTATTTAAACGCCAATTGACATTGTGACCGATTCAACTGATCAATTCAATTCCATTTTTTTAAATAATATGAATTTTAATCAATTAAATTCAAATAAAAGTAAATGGTAAGCGATTCACACACTTTCAGTAAAGTATTGTCCGCACCTACTGTACATGTAGGAAACGTTTCCTAGAAACATGTGGTTGAGGAAACATTTGAGACCTTTTTCTTTCGATGTGTGTCTTTAAATATGTTTCTTTGCTAGAAATGTGAAACCATTGCATGACAATGCATGACAATGCACAGAACAATGCATGTTTCTAGGAAACGTTTCCTTAACATAATACATGTTTGAATGTTACATGTAATTCAGTTTAATTGTTTATTGTTTATGTCTTTCAACAAATTAAACAGCTTACAACAAGACAAACTGCGTGTATTTCTTATTTTATTGATTTTTCGGACTTATTTTAACAGCTGTGTATCTGAAATCTAGCCTACAGTGTAATTTCACTTCCAAATTTTTGCACATTCTTCCCAAAATTCCGTTTTTCTTCGTTCCACTTTCCCAAACTTTTGTAGCTGTTCTTAGCCCAACACCTACGTGTACATGTTTACATCCATGAAATTAGTTGCTTAGACCTACATTCGCCCCTTTTGTTCCTATAGGCTTCCAATGGCGATAATCAACAAATAGCAGATGCAAATGATGTACTCGATTGTTGTCCGCACTCACCCACCGGGGGGTGCCTCGCCATTCTAACTGCCACCTTGAATCATCCGCTTTGCATACAGTATAAACTCTGAGGTCACTCACTCACTGGCTCACATGCAGACTTAATCTGTATAATGGTCAATGCGCAACTCGCCGATTATTATGTCCGCGGGCTAGAATTTTGAACGCAATCTGTCACTGATATGGTCAGTCCATCATTTAACAAGCCATTAAGGCGCATTCAGACGCAATCAATAAACGAAATGCACCGCAGATAAGCCAGCATTACTGCCTATTAAATCAAACTAATTGCACATCAACAAATGAGAGGTGCGAGGATGCCGCCTAAATTTCCAGTATGCTTTAATGCGTGTATGCTTAGGAGGGAAGTTGCAACAATTGAATTGGGCTGAATCCCCATAAATAAACGCTTCCCAGTTCAGAGGCGCAACAATACATAAAACGCAATACGGGAAATAAGTCATTCACAAACAGGAGTTTTGGAAGGATGCATGGTTTTGTAATCAGTCACTGGCTAAGAAAAAAGTGCATGCAAATCGCTAAGCACGTGATAAACCACACTTGCAGCATTAGCTATAATTTGGCGATAATAAAATTGCGTTTAAAAAAGGCTGCAGTGGGTATTGTGTCGCATTAAATACAGCACATATACAGTACATATACACAGTACAGTACTACAGAAATTGACATCTGAAAAACAACTGATATGTTAGCTCGGAGGTACAAAACGCAACTAGTATTGATGAATCATCACATTTCTTTAAAAAAACTGTTAAATTAATTTACCAAATACATACATGTATAATTTGAAAGGGATTCATAGACAGGGTTCCCCAAGAAAGAAAATTAACTTTCATGGCTTTCCCAGATTTTTTAAAACAAATGTCTCTGACCACCTTGAACACTGAAAAATGCAAATGCATATTCTGTATGCCAATGTATGACATGCCATACTTATTGCTTATGACATATGAAATATACAGGGGTAGAAGAAAAATACGCATGAGGAAACAGCAAACTTGGATTAGTTTTATTTAAACTTGTAATTTCATTAGCTACTTTGGTTTTTTCTACAGCTTCTTCTTAGCTTCCAATAACTCGATCTAAGTTGACACAATTTGAGCAGCAAGTTTTGAATTTCCCTGACTTTTTCAAAATCACTTTTTCCTGATTTTTCCAAAAATAAATTGCCATATCTGACTTTTTCAACATAAATCAATTTTTCCTGGCAATTTCAGGTTTGGGGGCCCTTGAATTTTTTAACTTTCAAAGTTTTTAGAAATCTTCTTTGAAAATTTCATAGTTTCAATGATTAATGAACTTTATTGACTATTTGCAAGATGCTTTCAGTGGGCTGTGACCAAAATTATAGAAATGGTGACAAATTTTGTACTGTTATCCAGAATCGTATGGATGCTATTGAGATTATCAGATAACCAGATGTTAATGAACTTATCAGAACTTAATTCAGAAGTACAGAATTTGTTTACAAAAAATGGAAAAAGAGCAATCTTTCCAAGCACGTGCTCATTTTGATACTTTGAATGCGGACCTGACCTCCAGTCAAAAAAGTGACAAATTTTGAACGGAAGTCAATTCCAACAACAAAATCACAGAAACCAACTGGCCAGCAATTAATTTTGGATGGAAAATTTCCTATTGGCCTACTTGAATGTAGGAATGGTAACGGTTATACGAAATTCGCTGTGTCACCTTCATGAAATTTAAAACCCCAAATGGGTGACAGGTCTTCCCTTTGAAAAAATATTAATTTAAAATTACTGAGCTGGCCAATATACGTTGCTTGAATACTAACCACAATCAGTCAAAATCTGATGCGACGTTAATTGGTTTTGTGGCGAGGGAAACCACCATTGAATAACGTTTGTCAGCCACTTAACTTAACGGAAGTTTGGCGCAACTGATCAGGAGTTTTTCACTACCAATGCCGTTTCTTTAGCTTCAAGATCAATGAACTTGCCAAAAGTGGCAACCTTTTTGCCTTATAAAAATCACGCATTCAAACGAATGCATAATCGTGATATACCTTACAAATTCAAATGATTTGTATTCCAGATGTCAAAGCGCAACTATTGTTACTTGGCTTTCGAATGTTTATTTATTTATTTTCGTATAGCAGCTTTGTTGAAAGCTTTGCCAACTTCCGGATGTTATGTTCATTCATATTTCGGCCACCATCTTTTGTGATCGAAAATGGCTGCCTACGCCCTCACCGCTGCCATTATTAGCTTAGAACCTCATTGAATTTATTCAGAAATATTATCTTTGGCGAAATAACAACAATCGAGGGAAAGGAGTGCTATGCACACAACCTAAATTAACAGATTATGTTACATGCTCGAGATTTCAGATTTGTGTCAGACAACGGGGCAACATTTCATTGAGAATACCCCCTTGTGTTTCAGCGCGGTTATTGGGGGTAATCTTTTGTTATTAATCGAAATTCTGCATCTCGATCCGCCAACAACAATCCTAGGGTTAACTTTAATTGGCGTTCAAATGAGATTGAAAGATAACGGACTCATTCTTTCAATGCTTCAGCCAAGAATCCAGCCTGTGTTGCCAGTAGGGAACCTCTCAGTTATCTTTGGCTACACCAAGAGATAATTTCACTTTCTGCTAACTTATTCATGACTGTTATAATTAGAGGAATTATAAAACCGGGATTATCGCCCATGTGGCCTGACCTTATTAGTGAGAAAGCGAAAGTCTGAAATTACAATGCCAGCTCGTCATTTTTGGGCACATCATAAACGCTTTATTAAGAGCTTAGAAATTAACTTCAACGAAATGGATAATCTAATACGTGGAGGCGAAACTTTGCAGTTGCACAGAATGCATCATAGATGGCGCCAAAATTCATTGCCCAAACTGAGTAGCCTACAAGACTCATGTAAGGCAGAGTAAAGAGTTCGTGGACATTTCATACGTTCTCCTTTACAAACATGAGATAAAACCCAAGCTTGTCCAGACTTGAGTGCAACTCATGTAACGCAAAGTCGTAGATTCGTGGACATTTCACACATTCACCTTCACAAACATGCATGGGATAAATCCTAAGCAAAACTTTGCAGCTGCTAAATATGCACAATAGATGGCGCCAAAATTCGTTGCCCAGAATGTGTACAAGTCTCATACTCATAGATTGATGGACATTTCACACAGTTTCCTTAATTCCCAAACCTGGGATAAAACCCAGTTCCATGGTGGTGTCAAACGCAAGCAAACATAGCCATCTGGTGGCAGCCTAGTGTGAAATTGTTCACTGAATTTTAGTACAAAACATCTAATGGTCCAGAATGAGGCGGGGTGGCATACGAGCAAAACCAATAGGGGAGAGGTCAATTTGGAGAAAATTTCTTGCTGATATGAGTAAACAACATAATCGTCCAATAACCAAACTCAAGCAGAGGCGATTTTTTGTGCGTTGATTTTTTTCACTGCTTATATAATTAAAGGTGAAATAAAGAAGAGGCCAGTTAATTAATTTAAACATTTTTCTCCTCTCCCAAGTAACCTTGCGGCGGCCATGTTGGGAATCGCGGAGCACGATTTGAGCAAAAAAACGGCAAAAAAATCCGCCGCCTTATCTTTTAAAAATGACTTTAGAAATACAATTAAAATAGCTCTATCAATGACCAAAGCTCCAAGAGCGGCACAAAAACGTGATGTCAATTAGTAGAAATATTTCGACTGTTACCATTAGGCATCTACATGTACATGTTAGAGATGGTTGCTAGCACGGGGTCATTATTTACCCAACACACTAAGTTTAACGAGTTCTCACTCACTTTCTTGCAATTCGCTCACTTGGAAACATGCACCAGTGCGTGAGAAAAGCCATTCAGAAATCCGCTGAAATAGAAGCACGGTTGCGCTACAATGGCACGAAATGTTCCGAACGGTCAGAAAAATGCTAGGGTCAAGTGGTGATAAATAATTTCCCTAGTTCCCTAATTCGGCAACAACGGCACTTGTTATACACGGATCATTAGGTCTGCTTCCAAAGCACCATGTTCCCATGTCGTGTGGGATAGGGAGTTCAGATTCATTCAGGGCAAAAAAGACCAATTTTTTGGCATGGTCAGGACATCCAGTATTCAGAAAGACACACACGGACCATAAATTTGTTGGAAAACAGTGGATACGAAAAAGTACAGACAATTTAATACTGCACAAAAGCATGTGTCCAGGCAAAGAATCAAATAGATGAATTTAGACCCTCCTATGTGGAGAATGAGATGAAAACACTGCGATGTATAATTTCGTAAATTGACCAAAACAGGTGCGACACTCTGTAATATCACTACTTATGAAACTAGGAAGGAACGACCTAAATGTGTTCGCTAGGGCATCGAACCTTTAGTTCTATTACATCCACAATTATCTGACCCTTGTGATTGCACACCTAGCACGAAATTTCGCTTAAAAGCCATTGAAATCATCCACCAGCACTTTTTCCACATTATAATATAAGTAGTCAATCAAAATGCGTTTGACCAGTGAATTCCCTTATTGTTAGGGGGAAACGAGTAAGGACAATACGACTAGGTGTCTAACCCAATTTTATTTAATTATTGGACAGATAACGAAACTTAAAAGTAATGGCCAAGTGACAGCAGATTCATTTTTTTAAATACCAACCAGCATTACCTTTTTTGTTGGTTTGTTTATTTAGTTATAAACTCCCTGACTGGGTGGTTTGTAATCCTAGTAGACTAGGCTTTTTTCTACAACATCATTTAAGAGTCAATATATCTGTGCATAATGATTGGCAGCTTTTCATTCCCTGACAGGCTTAGGTACAAACCGAACAGGTTCTGGTAAACGAAAAAATGGACGCGTAGCAAACGCGCAGAAATGGAAATAATAGAAATTCTATGCACGCAATAAAGGCTAGATTTCTTTCAATATAAATTCGAGAAATGGAGGATCGTGAAATGCAAGAAAATTAATAGCGCTGGTACACAGGCTTTTGAGCAGAAATCAATTGAAAACTTGTTAAGGTTGCTGAAAACACAACAGGTTGTGATTTCTATGGGCAGGCAATGATAAACATCCTCCTTGGTTAATGTGCGGTTAACTGGCAATTAATCAAAAACTATGGCGAGAGACACATGCTAGCTGTAGGGGTTTAACACCTCAACTTTTCCGACTGTTCCCATTTATTCGGATTGCAGTTTTTCGAATAGGTTTTGGTCGATAAGGAATTGACGAATTTGGAACTCATCTCCTTGCAATGTCGCTATTTGTCGATTGAGCAGAACCCCATTTTCATTTATTTATTGGTCGTAAAGTAAATACATGTACTTTTTTCCCCCGAGTTGGGTTCACTGATACCACAAAGTTACTTCAAACAGAAATAAATTCTTCAGTATACATGTACATGTATGATATTGAAAAATCTGAAGATACTGACGCTGAAATTATTTCCTCATCACACATTTTTTAAACAAACGAAATGAGTTTTTCAACAACAATTACTAAGGAACGAATTGACCTACTTGGAATTAAATAAATTCTGCAAATGTGTGACATGTTAAAATAGTAGGTCTACCTACAGATAACTAACTACCTACTTCACGTTTTGTGACTGCAATTTACGTTTCATGTTCATGATCTGGTAAGTTATGGATATGCGTATACGGTGTCATCTTACGAATTGGCCCATATTAAGCCATGTGTCAAGAATAATGTGTGCATAATGGCAGGAATTCCATTAACTTCTTGCGATATACTACATGTAGTTGTCATATGAAAGCGTCAATATTAAAGAGCGTGTCAGACTACCACTTCCAAGTGTATGGGGCGAGAGCAGCCTAATGGACCAAGTTTTCATTTGAAAAAAAAAACTACATAGAAGTTTGAATTTGACAGCTGCAAACGTGTTATTACGAAACGGTAATTGGAATTTTAAATTATTAAAATGCGTTCGCTAATAGACCGAGTTTATTATCGCTGAGGTTCGTGATTTTATCCCCTCTTGAAAATGTGCGACACATGAATATGTCAGAGTTGAGTTGTTACGAGATAGCGTCACGATAAAATTGATCCTCAATTTCTTCGTCAAATGCAATTGAACTCCTTGTCAAATGATCCAGGCTGGCATTGGCGGTGCAAAGCTGCTTTTTATGTCCTATATTTTAATGATGGCTTCGTTTTTTTTAATCGACAATGATATGATTTGAAATACATGCACATGAAGATTGCATTCACAATGCATGGTTATGCAAGTATACGAAACGTTCATTTGCTAATCGTTTCTAGCACACATACATTTCATACAGGTATAAGAATAAGAAGTAATGGTATCAATGGTTTTTCAGAACGATTGTTTGTTGAAATATAATTTACTGATTGTAAAGAACCTTCAAAAATTAAATGCCAGAATCACTGAATCAGGAAGGTCACTGCATTTTTAATATTTGGAAATTCCTCAAAAAAATATTGCTAGTTCATAGAATGTTAGTTTTTAATTACATTACAATCCAACAAACAAAAGAATGTGTTAATTTGTCTCTCGACTATCTAAGAATCAGTTGAACCCAAAATGGGAAAGAAGATACTGTTAACAAAGTTTTTCACAATTGCAAAGTTGTTATTTGAAACATAACTTACTGATTGTAATGTAGCCTACTTGCAAAAATACCAGAATCATTGAGCCAGGTAAGAAAACTGCTTTTTGCGTATTTGGACATTAAGAAAAATGCAACACTGGCAAATGTCGACTTTTTGGACTATTACCAGTTAAGGTTTCAAAGAATTTCTGTTAATTTACAGATTACTGGAAATTTAAGCACTGAATTATTAGACGTTTTAGATTTAGTGCATCAAGAGTGCCCTAAGCCATCAATTAATCCGAATTAATATTCCATAATCATTGCTTAATTAGTACTTACACAACTAACCATGCAACTTTACCATCTTTTTTAAAAAAAGTTGAAAAAGTGCCAAGCAATGAAAGTGCACAAACTTCGACAAGGCCAACGTCAAAAACTTGTCTGAATCCATTAATTAGCATTATTTTCACTTTTATTTCATATTTTTTTTAATAAAACACCTTCGTCTGCAGACGCAAGGTGGTCTTATTCCTGGGTGGCAGCGACAATCGCAGGAAAATCGCTGATTCGTGATACCGGATAACCCCTTAGTCGTGCTCCAGTGAAATTTCTTATTGGAAATAATGAGCCAAAAGAGGTCATTCCTACTAATAATCGTATTGCCGATGAGCGAGTGTCATTAACCACCCAATACATTTTACTGCATTGCAAACATGAGGTTCAATTATGCGAAGGTTTAATGGGCACCACCAGGGGTTGAACATTGTTGGTCACACAGACACACCAATGCATCCTAAACCAATTACTTTGTTAACCATGCATTCCCATTAATTGCTTAAATATGAAAGAAACTTACACTTTGGTACACAAGTATTACCAGCCAAGAAAATTTTTGCAAATGCTTCTAATGTAAGTTCGCCTCACATCCATCAGAATTGAAACATTTTTTCTTTGAACATTTGCAGCATTCCTTCCATTATTCACTTCCTTATTATCGTCTGGCCACAGTTTAACAAAGCTAGATGAAAAAATTGGCATCCTACGGTGTCAGCAATACATTTTCTAAGATCATTCCAATTTTGCAACCTAGCATGTAATCATAGCAGTCACTTCAGGAAAGTCGAAGAAAGGATCGCCACAGTTACAGATTTTGGTCAATTGCCATGGGGTGGTCCTGGAGGGGAGTAAATTTGGTAATATTAATGACTAAACGCACAAAAACTGGGCATGAAACGACGCAGCACAAAAAACTTCCTTTTTTCAAGGATGTCCACAATAATAACAACAATAACAAACAGGTGAAGATGGCGGTACAATGCCTTTTACATATCTGAGGGCAGCTTTTTTTCAATGGTTTGGTCCGAAAGCAGTCCTCCTCTTCACCTCTCAAGGATGCACCCTTGCCGAAGGCAAAACTTTCTTCGAGATCAGAAAAATGCAATGGATTTAAGCGAGTGAGTGCTCTTATCCCCACAAAATGGCGGAAAAAATGCACGATGATTCATCGTTCATTTATCCAATGTTACGAAACCGGCATTGAAAAAAAGACGAACAGGTACAGGTACACTGTAGAAGATAATGATTGGGCCAAGGTGTAGGCAAGCACCTGGCCACCAGGGGGAGGGATTTCCCCTTCGCCAAATTCCTTCCCTGGTCATCACAATGAGGGGATGCCAATTCAGCGCCACGAGTGAATAACCTGCGAACCCACGAGTTGCAAACCGACTCCTTGTTTGGGGCGATAAAATGCTATTAGGGCTAATTATCGAGTCAATGAATAAGCTTTGACTCATCGATAATGAGGAATTCCAGCAATTTCTTCAAAAATCGTCTCTTGGAGGTTCATTTTGCCAAGAGGTCTTGTCTGGCTCTTGACAAATGAGTCGAAGATTTGATGGATGAATTTAAAAGTGAAATAAAATGCTAGACTTATAAAATTACCAACTTTTGCTTTCGCTGGGTCAATTTTTAAAACGATGTTAAATTAACAAGGGGCTTGCTAGAGGGCGCTGTCTGCTGCATCTGCAGGAGCTAATCAAGAGCTTGCCTGGTCTCGATGCATTCAACACATTTCCTAAGCATAATGGTGTCTACAAATTTCCGAAAACGAAATTTCCTGAGTTCTCCAGGTTTTCCAGGGTCAGACACTCATTTATATCAGCTTCATTCCACATTTACGACCAGTACAACAATGTGCTTATTGATGGTACTAATAATATACGAGAGCTACTGTCGACATTTACACTGTAGAAACACTACTACACTACTGCAACATGGAAAATTCTCTTAACAAAGAGCCAGAAAAAAAACAGAAAATATAATGTTGATCCTGAAAAATTACAGGTTCCAATTTAAAATTCCCTAAGTTGTTCGGGTTTTCCGGAATGAATATGAGGTTTCCAGGTTTTTAAGGTTTTCAAGATCCATTTTTCAGGTTGGCAGTAGTCATGACATTGACCATAATTCATACGAACCTATACCGGTACTGTGCATGTCATTCACCTTGACCATCTCCAACAATTGTACTGATTACCTTATTAAAGTTTTTCAATGCAACCAGTATATAACAGTTAACAACATCGGCCATTAAGGACAAGCTCAGTTTTTCAGGATGGTAGTCACCATGACACTGACCCCATCTCAAACGAGCACATATCGGTACCATACATGTACTTCTGTCAATAATAACCTTGTCCATCTTCATGAAATGCCATCGACACCTAAACTAAGTTTTGCAGTGTAACCAGAAAAAGTTACCAGCCTAGGACATAAGGACAAATTCCCAATTTCAGATTGGTAGTCACCATGATACTGACCATAATTCATATGAACACTGTAGAACATATAATGGTACTTTACATGTAGGCTAGGCCTACTTCCGTTATCCATAACCGTTCCATCAACAGCCATCACCACTTATACAAGCTTTTTCAATGTAACCAGTAAATGTTATCAACATGTGACATTAAGGATAAGCACCATTTTCATGTTGATAATCATTGATACTGTACATGTACTTTTGTCACATCCATCAACTGCCATCAAAACCTCATCCATGCTTTTCAATATAGCTAGTATACCTAAATGTTATCAACATAAGACATCAAGGACAAGCTTACCTTGCTTTTCCTTCTCCACATCAGTTGCACAGTTCTTGGTGTTAGACTTCCCACTTGGACTTCCTCCTTGGGCTGATGGCCCAAGGGCGCTTATCTCCTCCCCCACCAAGGGCATCTTCAGTCCATTGCCAGACCAGTCCTTGTCGCCGCACAGCCTGGTCTGGTCGATCATGCAAGGGCTTCTTGTGTCCAAGGGCCCAGGCTTCTGCTCCTCTACAGGGCTGGTTTGCACTCCAGAATCCTTGACGTCCACGCTGTGGAGGCCACAACAACAGCATGACGACGCCTGCGAGCACAAGGTGCCGGTGTTTTGCTCATCGTCATATCCACTTCCTGTTGCAGAGGACCCATCAGTAGGGAGCACATCCGTTTGGGTCCATTGCTGACTCGTCTGCTGCAGTTCCCAACGCATTCTCTTGATGCCCTTCTCCACGGACACCAGCATGTGCTGCAAGAGGGCGGTCATCTGGTCGTCGGAAACCGGGTCCTGGGGCACGAGGTGGTTCGGACCCGAGCTTGACCCTTCCATGGCGAACACGTGGCCAAAATCGCTGGCGCTAATGGCGCATTCCTGCGGCGCCAACGCCCTCCCTGGCCAGAGCTCTTCACCAGACCAGGATTGCGGCAATGCCGAGAAGTACTTCAGCACCAATTCGGTTAATCCAGGTCGTGTTGCACGAACAGACAGACAGTAATCCCCTGGTTTCAACAACCCAGGCTCGATTTCAGACAGGTTGACCAAGACACCTCTGTCTTCAGAACACAGCGGCCATCCTCCGCAAAGAGGGCATGTCTGCGCCTCTGATGCCAATGAATGCTTCACCTCCTCCTAAAGAAATGAAAAATAGATCAAACGGTTAAAAAATGAAAACTTATCGGCAAAAAAAGGACAATGGAGGGATGCCAGACAGAAGGATGGGAAACTAATGAAAAATGAAAGTAGATTATGAAAAGCCGACACAATACTGGTGTTTTCGCGGCTTTTTACTAGTGTTTTAGACTACAATGCCCTTTTAGGGGTTTTATGGATAAGCAAGTTGTTTTCGCGAAAAGTCGCTTTTTGCGCCAAAACAACTTATTGGCCTGAAATCGCTTTCTGAGTCACGATGCAACATAAAATGCACGATATTTTTTCCAAAAGAAGACTGTTCGAACCGAAAATGAGCCTTTTGCCCAGAAAACAGCGATTTATTGCAGAACAGTCATATGACACCATTTATTTACACATAAAATCAATAGTTTGGTTACAAATCGATTTTTAATTCAAATGCATCCTTTAATGAGGCAAAAACAATCTTGTTTCAGCCGATTATTGTTGTTGTAAACCAAAAAAATGCTTGTTCTGCCCTCAAATTTGGACCACAATAGCCACTTCCGGAATTTACAAACCATGTTTTCATAATAGGTACTTATTGCAATGTACTTCAGATCGTTTTCAGGGTAGTTAAGTCAAAACAAACTTTTCCTCAAAAAGCAACTGAAAGCAGAATAAACGAGTTGGATAAAAATGCCAACTTTCCGTCAAAATAAGCTTGTTTTGGAGTTAAACAGTACATGTACATGTAGAAAGGTCAAAGTACATAGCAGAATAACATCAAAAAAGTGGTTTAACTCCTTTCAGGCGTCAGGACATCAGCGACATCATGAACACAAGAACAAAATGGGTCAACAGAGTGTTGTTGCATTTTTCTTAAGACACCACTGAAAAAGTCAGTTCTTCAACATCCGAGTGGACAATCGTTAATTTCCAGAAAAAAATCATACCAAAACCAATAAGGAGGGGTAAAAATATCTGGCCAACGGCCTTGGATTCATCTCAAAGAACAATAGTGAACAGACGAAAACGTTTATAGCTGAGCGTGAATGGACGTTAAACTTCCAAGTACCGACATGCAGGCAAAGCCAGAAATACTTTAACACACCTTTATCATCGTTTTAAAGTACACAGCCCACCTGTATTACCTGCAGTTAACAAGTGCATTAACACGCATCGTATTCTTTACAAATGCATATACTGCTGTCTTTTGAAAACACGAAAAAAGAGGCATTATCGCTTAGGCAAATCAAAAGATGTCAAATCTTCAATGTTTTAGCAGCTCTCAATCCGACCTTCATATTCGGATAATCGATTAATCACCTAAGGGCACTGGCACACAACTAGGCATTGTTTTTGTGACTTGTGCAACCCAGGGTTGTTATACTTTTATTACCAGGCCTACCATAAGTAGGTCTACCAACTAAGAGGGTATTTGTTCTTCACTGTCGAAAAAAAATTGGCAAATTTCACCAAATCGTAAACAGACTTTGATATTTTGTGGAAAAACAAAAAAATCTTGCTAATATCTACCGCTTTTTGCCTATTTTCACTCGTATTTAGGTCCATTTTCAAGATCAAGATCAATTGGTTGTTATCAATTTCATCGCTTCGGATTACTCGGAAACATGAGCATTAGACCATTACTGAGGTTTGAAATCTCAATAATGTCATAAGCTTAATTACACGCTAACTTGTTGGAAGAGTTTATTAGGTTGCATCCCAATGCACAATTCAATACTAAGGTTGACCCTTTACAGAAGAATTATTGGCAAAGTGTTAATTATGCTCTAGGCCTAGTAATGAACCACTAGGTTAA
Organism: Kryphioiulus occultus; assembly: GCA_034687865.1. Taxonomy (NCBI): domain Eukaryota; kingdom Metazoa; phylum Arthropoda; class Diplopoda; order Julida; family Julidae; genus Kryphioiulus; species Kryphioiulus occultus. The sequence continues at coordinate 40,356 of JAQGAF010000072.1, read as the reverse complement.
GGTAACGTGGGTTAAGGGTAGCTTGAGTAACGAGTTATTGTTGTCATACATTTTTTGAATGCATAATTGGCCACTCGTTACTGAAATCTGCAGTCTCGTTTTTTATAAAACCAGTTGTTGGATTTTTGTGACCAGAGACTTAGCAGGTATTTTTGTATTTCTTAAAATATTTTTTTGTCATAATAACCATTCCTTACATCAAAATAGATGTAAAAGAACAAAATATTTACTGACTCCTTTCTTTCCACTGCATTAATAATTGGTTGTTAAATATTTAGGGGAAGCTTAATAAATTTGCTTAAATGAAATATATCTGACAATGTTAGCAAATAATCATATTGTGGAACATACAACATTTAGTAACCTGCACAAATTCATAAAACAGCGCCTAATGCGAATCGAAACTCGTTCTGTACCTATTTTACTAATAAAAATAAATATTGTTGATCGAAATACAATTGATGTGCTTATGGTAATAATAATAAAAGTTTACAAGCATCATTATTACATCAACTTATCTAGGCTGCATAATTCCAAGAAATTAAAACATAAAAACACAGCTTGGAAATTAACATTGAAAAAATCTACTTAAAAAACCCAATATTAATAACTTAAGACTGTCTGGAAAATGTAAATATATAGATTATGAAAAAAGGGAATAGGTGGTGTGATATCGTGTCGACCTAAATTTTCACCATAAAGTATACAGTCTTCCTGCTTTTATTGCAGTTCCATGATGAAAATACATGTACTTCCCTTCATATAAGTTAAAGTCACGCAAATAATTCTATGAAGAAATAGTTAATTGCCAACACAACCGAATTTAACCTAACTGTTAAATAAAAATAAAAATAGCTGAACTAGTGTATATTGTTAATATATGAAAATGAATGCAGTAACCAAAAGGTACACTGAAATAATTTCAAACTGATGCGAAACCCATGAGGAAGTAGGTGTTCGCAGGAATGGCCACAAAGTAATATACAGTTTGACAGAAATATTAGGCAAAAAAACAAAATTAAAAATGGAAAATATTTTTCTAACAGTAAATACTTCAAATGTGAAAGGATGTTCACCTAAGGTTGGAAAAGGTGGTGGCGGAGGTCATCGTTTTCAAAATTATTATAGAAAAGAAAATACACCAACAAACGCATGTTGGAATGATGGGGAATTTTCGAAAAATTTACGACAAACGTTGCTCTATCGTAAAATTGCGGGTGGTAAAATCACCTGTGCAAAATAGGAAATTTGCGAAAGTGGGTTATGTTAGCAGAAAAGTTGAATAATTTTAGGATGGAATCTTTTTTGCCCCTCGATCCTCGTAAATTCAACGGCTATTTTCCGTAAATGTGCATTTTGCGTTAAATATCAAAGGCATTAAAACGAGCACTGTGCAGAAAACGAGTGCAAACAGGTCAAAAACTTGGTATATTACCTCGTTTTAAAACGCGAGTGTGTTTCAGCAATAAATTAAAATTCAACATTTCAGAAACATTTCTTTTCAAAATCGAATAAAAAATAATAAGCAAGTTAAGTCAAAACTGGGTAAAGACTCTTCACCTTACTGTAAGCCAGAGAAAATGAAGAGATGTGCTCTCCTCACCACAAGCTGTAAGAGTGAGTGTAGAGTGCATTTCCGTCACTCAAACTTCAAATTTCGATCAAATGCTGTATAACAGAATCATCACTTGACACATTCTCGTGCCTAATATTGTCTCAAGTTGAGAAACAACAAACTTCTTCACTCAAAATCCAATCTTGACCTTAACGCGTTGAAACGAAAAACAAAGAAGTTGACGAGCATACAGTGGGCTTCAGAAATTCCGTTACCTCATTAGCTTTGCCTTGCATCGTCAATGTAGCATCTTTTGAGAATTCATAAGAAGCGTACACAAATATTGCAATTTAAATAATCGTTATGCTAGGAAATGTAGGAAACTATGCGAAATCCAATATGTTGGACAAAGTAAACGGACAATTTATTACGCATGGATTGAAAGTTTACTTAGACACGGAATTAAAACATGTGACTTTGCTTCAAATGTGACTTTGCTTCAAACTCAACCTTAAACAGGCTTCAGAAAACTGACAAAGTTATAATTTTTTGTTTGAAAATGCAAAGAATTTGAAAACAAATAAACCTTATAAAAATAAAAATTTCAAACGTTCAGCAGCTCAGGGATTAAATAAGCATTTATAACAGTATCTTAGCAATAAATATAAAATAATTAAAAAAGCAGTCTTACTAAGAAAAACTACGCTGTATACTTATATGGAATCATCGTTATTGACTTAACAACTAGAGAAACCTTGTCACACCAACATTATTTAACAAAACACCTTAAGAATTGTTTAAAATAAACAGTATAGGAGAAGTTAAAAGAAAGTTTAAAAATCACTTCTAGAGAAACTATAAGAAAACATGGACTTAAATTGTTTGGAATATCTCATTACTTTTCTTACTTCAAGTTTAATTGCGATTAATGGCGAATGTTACTTCATATCATCATCATCGTTTATACTGTATAACAATAATGGCATCTGTACATATAAGTTCATTATGGACTTCTGGTTATTACTTTCAGTAATAAACATTATTATTATTATAGATTTTCCAAAGCAGAGTTTGGTTTCCAAATGCCACGAAATTAAAATGCTAGTTAACTTAAGTGCTAGTTGGAAATGATTTCATGCTTTTTTGCCCACACTAAATTAAAGCCTTGCATAATCCTCGAATTTCTGTAAACCTAATCCGCTCTTGCTAATCCCCATGCAGAGCGCCTGACGAAAGATCTGCCAGAGTACACACTTCATTCCAAACCAAATTGTTTTTTATTTGGATTAATGACAAGCGTGATGGTAGGGCTAACAAAACGTGCACAATACGTATTGGAAATTTATTGGGGGCCTCCAGGGGTTGCAGTCCCACCTTTGTTGTTGAAAATCTTTGCTATAATGGACGACGGTGGCAGGTTCAAAGGGTTAACGAATGGAAAACTCTCCTAAATTTGAATTGCTAATTGTGAATTATGGAAATCAGCCTGGCTTTTGTGCCTGTGGAGACGATAGCGTAAAAAGCAACGAATAAATCGCTCCCTGTACACTTTACACCCGTATTGCGAGGCTTATATCGTCCTGCAAGTGGGTTGAATTTGCAACAAGTCCTATAGGGATAACAATGGGGATCGACAGGAGGGGAACATGGCATCAATCCTGAATTAATATATAAAAAACGTTTTGGAAAATCTAGGGGACCACCCATATCATGATATAATGCTTTTAGATAATTTGATATTTCCAAGAGGAGACCCATCCTTAACGTCCCCTCAATCCATAAATTAGCTCCCTTTTATTTCTATTTTGGAAAAAGTTGCTTGCTTGACTTGAAGACTAGCGAGTGAACTTTTCCAAGTAGATTTGAGCACATGCCCCATTCATCATCATTAATATCGTCGCCATCTACATCATTATCGTTATCATTGAAAGATACAGCCCAATTTACACAAATTATGCAGTGTCCTCGCCAACTTTCAAATTAGCTGGAATATGTTTCCATCAAAGATGAAATTTACAAATTTTCTGACTTTTTTTAGGTTTTAAAACGAGTTTCCCTGAACAGTGAAAGTGCAAAAAATGACATTTATTCTGTTTAAACTAGAGTTAAAAATAAATTTTCATAAGAAAACAGGAAATTTAGACTCGGATTGAATGTCAGCTCCTGAATTTTGTGTTAGCCAGCAACTATCTACATGTAGCCTATATAAAATGTATGATTGACTGGCTGAATTTCCTTGACATTTTCAAAGTAAATCAATTTCCCCTGACTTTTTCAAAGTAAATCCATTTTCCCTTTAAGTCCCTTATACGTTTCCAAAATATTTCAATTTCCCTGACAATTCCAGGGCTTCCAAGTCTGGGGGATCCTGTAGTGGATATGATATTCAAGATATTGTTTTAGCAAATAAATATATTCGAATCAACGTTGTCGACAAACTAATTCAGTATTTCAAAATTAAAATTGCCTCTTTCATTAAAACAAAAAGTTAAGACGGAGACAACTCAAGATCTTTCAACCTCTCCTCTCAATCCCCTCCGTTCTATCGTAAATGTTTTAAACAAACAACACCAGTGAGCAGATTCACATATACCACCTGGGGGTAAAAGAATTCCGAAAAAAACCGTTAATTTCCTAAAACAGGAATATTTTTCGAAGTTTTAGCGTTACAGGTAGGATGAGCAAAACCAACGTCTGGTTGCAACAGTGAGTTTTCCAACCTCGCCCTTTGGACTTGTTCAACAAAAATCTACTTGAAAAAAAAAAAACAGGGAACCCCCGCCACGAGCACCCCTGAACCTAGAGCTGGCAGCCACGTGCAATTATAGCACTATTTTAATATCTGATATGGAGCCTCCCCTTAATATGCTAATGTCCTTTGCCAATATCCACAGCTACCCCTAGCGGGTCTAAACGTCCTAAACGGACGTTTCCTCCACAAGTGGCCCCCAGAAGAGCACGTGCGCACGTGATGGATCCCCATACGGGATTTCCCTTCCCCCTCCACCATGGGGCGCTGGAAATGGCCTTTAAATGGCAAGAAGGGAGGACCCACAGCCAAAATAAGGGGGGTCGCATGGCATTACGAGGCACGAGTCTTTGTTATGCTGATGTCCCCTGGCGGGGGGATATTAATTGACAAAATTGCGCACAATATGGCATGAAATGTTCTTGCGGAGGAGTACACGTTTTCGTAGGCCAGCTGCATACACCCACCACTAGGGCGCCAATGGGGATTAAGGACCCTCTTGTTTTCTTGAGCGATAGGTCTGCCCCCACCCAGGTGCCGCTTGTTGCGGGCCGAGGTGCTACAAGTCCGAGTTTAATCAACTTTGATTCAATTCGATTAGTTGAAAGGTCCGTCTGCGAGCATTAGCGTTATTGAAACCATACACTAATCTGATTGGAAAGTTGAAAATGGACGAAATTTATGACAGTATCGATGAATGGCTCGAGTTATTAAAATATGCATAAATACAGAATGCAGTAAAACATAATATTACAAAGGCAATAAAAGTGCTTGCTTTAATAAAACCTGCATGCTAAGTTCAATTTTTTTACTGATCTAATGTACAGTCTCAGAACCATATATCTAAAGTGCATTTCTGACAACAGGTTATCCATATCATGAAGTTTGAAGCTGTTCTGTGTAGTCCCAGCTCCAGTATCCCTGCATAGAGACCGTGAGAAGGTGGGCTTATCCTAATGGCTCGTAGGCTAGCAGTGATTGCCTGCCAGCCGGGAGCAGCTAAGCCAAACACAACATTGTTAGGTGCGATTTAACACGAAACTCAGAGAAGAAAAACAAGTAAAAATAAAAAGGACAATTTCCGACAACTAGGAAGGGTCTATCAGGATGTCTACTGGATTTGGTAGTGCAAATTCCATGACTTTTTCTCGACTTTAAAAAAATTTCAATGCCAATTAGCATATGGTGCCGTTGTTTAATGTCATAACCATACAGTGACTTTCAGAAACATTCTCTACCACAGTGATGACATGATGGTCGCATCTATACCACTGTATACAGAAAGAAAAAATTTCGTTTTTAAATAATTATTTGTCAAGCCAATTAGAACAAATTTCAATGACACCATGCGTTTAAAATAGTATCTTAAAATTGCAATGTTGTATATATTTTTCCATTTTGCAGCAAACAACAGCCCATTTAGAGAATGTTTTGCAGATTTATAAAAAATATGCCTGTTGCATTCATTGATTATTAAGTTACTGCATCAACATCAATTCAATTTCAAGATAACAAGGTATTTAAAACGAATGGTGTTATAATAATTTGGGAAGGCAAAATAGCCTTTATTTCGCCGTGGAATTAATGAACAGAGTTGTTTACATCCCGCCTGTAGGCAGCCATATTGTGTCTCGCGGTGCATTGCCAAAAGTCATGGGGTGAAAGACATTTAAGCCTAAACGTGTGGCTGCATGCGTACATTAAGTTGTCAGAACTGTCTTCAGAAAACTTAACAGCACACCTTGGCTCGCAATTGATTTGCCTTTTCTGACCTTATTATGAAATACTGCGTGCGGAAGAGACGACAATGCAATGCTACAGGAATACACTGTGAGGCAAATTTAATGCAAAGCACTACTGTACACTACAATTTCCCCTTTGGCAAAGCCAAACAAAAAACAGCTGAATTTGAGCCTATTTTTACCCATGCAGGAAATGCTATAGAGCGCTGGTAATTTGATAATGAACTTGAAGTTCGCGATAGACAAAACAGCTCGATTTTATAAGTTGCTTATGCGATGGTAAACATTAACTGTTGTGTACCCAGAGTCCCTTGATGTAATGAATTGCAAACAGACTTTCGGCTTGTTCAGAACGGAATGTACTTGATGCCAACTGCACCTCATGAATCACGAGTTCAGAAACCGTAGCATGTTTGCTTCATCTGTTGGAACATATGTGAAATAATCACGCTTAATGGCCTGTGCCAATCAGAAACTTGGCAATTAAATCATGTCAGAAGTTTTAGGAAGATATGACTACTTTTCCCACCCACCGTCTTAAGTGATAAAACCAATTATGCGCACAATTGTGTCATGTGCAGAGAAGTAATTTCACTGGATTTTAATGCTGGTGAAATTAGTCCTGGATTTTAGCATAACAAGTGACCTAATAGCTCGCGTTATGTGGTAATGCGTGATTGAAAATATCATACCGAAAATCTGGCCAACTTTAATGTCGTTAGCACTAATTTGCAGAATGAAAGAATTACGACAGTCCATAATTCTCATGTGAGAATAATTGGGGATATGATGACCTCCTCCATGTTTTTCATGCCATGTTTTTTACATTTACTGTACGTCCATAATATTGATATGAGTTACATCTGCGTCAGCTTGAGGTCCTCGTTTCGGAGTTTAGTCATAGTCGTTTGAGGATGTATTGTAAGTTTACAGGAACAGGAAGTAACGTGTTTCGATGGCGAAACTCGTATATAATAATTGATCCAATTGCCAACACAATTAAGCGATAAAAGAAACACATAATCGCACAATAAAACGCACCACATAACAAAACGAGAATTAAACGAGTTTCTTGCAGCTATGAATTAAACGTCAAAAGCCCTGTTGCTACGAAACACAGTTCGCATTAGGTTGCTCGAAATCTCGTGAAACAGGAAATGGCGTGTGATCCTTGTGACCAGGTCCAAAAATCTCGACATGTGGTATGTGTGTGGATACGAGTAGATATGGGGTCATACAGTGCACATGCATAACATTAAAGAAGCATTTTTTCCCCTCAAAATCATCTTTCGACTAACACACAAACTTGCCGAAAGCAGCTCTGTTATAATGTAAGTTAAAAATCCAATAACTTCCTATGCATATTTCTCCATACAATTTTAACATGTACCGGTACTGCAAATAGGTTTATGGAGGACCCCATAAGCCTAAACAACGACGTTATTTGCAAACATCAAATTTAGCTATTTGCAACACACGGGGTAGCACCCATGCTAAAAATAAAGTATTAATCCACATTTATTGGATTGAAGGCAACAAATTTGTTCCCTTAATCCCTGTTTATGAAAAAGCCTATTTCAACAGATGTACATGTAGGAAATGACTTCCTCTAGCTTGTTTGGTGCGTGAAAAATTCAAACAGGCCCTCCCTTGCATAGAAAGGACCCTCAGAGTAAGCAAAAAACGTTACAATGGAGCGAACAGATTTGCTGATCATAAAATATATCCAGCAACAATACTGGTTACAATATGGGCCGCGAGTTTGCGACCGCAGTGGGTCGCCCTTGTATCACATTGTCACAATGTGTCTGCCATGTTTCAATGGGTGGGGGAGACCAGGGGCACTTTATGCCATTGTCCCTTGCCTTTGAGGCCCAAGGGGAGATTTGGGCCCTGTAACTCTTTTGTCATAAGGGTACCCACATAGGGTACAACCCTTAAGTGTGACACGGTTGCCATGGCTACCGTGGAGCATAGTGGCACGTGTTTAATCCAGCTAATTAACTATCGTAGTGGCCAGTGCGATAGCATCAGCACAACGCTGCATTAGCCGCCAGGTGGCACTGTTGATTTTGAGTGCTTGCCGCCAGGAGGTTCCTGACCGTTACTTTCAACTTTTACATAAACGTCAATTTTCCAAACACACTTTGAAGAGTTTGCAGATGGTGGCATCTGGTCAGAAAATTGAAATTTTGACGCCAGAAATGTTTCCAAAACTTGCTGAAATTGATAATGTCTATTTCAGGTGAAGTAATGCAGGGTTCCTCCAGAGATAACATTTTCAACTTTCTTGACCTTTCCAGGTTTAAAAACAAATTTCGCTGATCACCTTGATCACTAAAAATGCAAAAAATATTGCATGCAAATGTAATGAATGCTGTATTTATTGCTTATCATATACATGTATAAACAGGAGATAAGAAGACAAACTTTCATAAAGGAATAGCAAAATTAGATGTTTTTCAATAGACAATTTAATTACAGGGTTCATACCGAAATTTGCAACTCAATTTCCCTGACTTATCAAATAAAAAATGTCACGTGAAAGTAAAATGAACTTTATTTGCAGCATTGTATTTTTCTGTGCAACTGCAACACTTCTTCGTCAAGTGCCTCTGCTTCCAAGTTAACAGCTTTTCGAACCCTGTTTTATTCATAAAGGTAAAAAAAAATGAAATTCAACATTTCAACTTCTGACTTCCATCTGATTTTCCCTGACTTAATGGACAAACCGTCAACATTTCCCTGACGGTCATCTCTTGATTTTTTTGCAAGCCAATCACTAGCTGTGCGAAATCTAATTGATTTGTTGAATTCCCCTGACTTTTTGAAAGTAAATCAGTTTTTCCTGACTTTTCCATGCTTTCAATGTCTGTGGGACCCTGTACTGATTATGCAAATTGAGCAAAAAAATGCAAAAGGTAAAACACTGATTGTATACAATCAAGTGTCAACATGGTTACATCCTCTCACTCGAGGTACATGATTTATGGATGACCCCCAACAGTTTCGTTGTTGGCCAAACAGCGCCATCTGACGACTAATGTATTAAAAGCGATGGGGGAAGGCCCAAAATGCAAATTTTGGTCTGCAAGTCAGAAAATCTCGAGTTATGAGAATTTCCTGGCGTCTCATTCCAAAGCAAAGGCAGTTAGGCATATCTTGAAAACACAGCTTCCCATTACGTGACAAAGATTTTTTTATGACAACCACGTTCGTAAAACGGGATTTTTCCAATGAAACGACCATAAATAACGTTTTTTTCTCTCGTGATTTTTATGTCCTATTGCAGCCGTTTCTTTAAATGTCGGCGCACTCTAGCACATGTAACTACGCCAATGAAACATGCTAGATATTTGAATTAATAATTATTTCCTTCTCATATATACGAGGCACCCTCACGGTGTTTTGGAAGGGAATTTAATAAAGTTGGCCGACAGACAGGAAGCAATGCAATAAAAACGCGAAAAAGCTACTGGACGTTATGTTTATTGCTTCATGCGAAGTTGCCGCCACCTATTGCTAATCTTCGTAAAAAGACGATGGTGACAGTCGCATTTTTCTCCAAATACAATGGACTCCGTTTACTGCGATCACATTGTGCCCAGGCTATTTTGATAGCAATAGACGAATGATTCTATCTAATTGCCGAATGACAAGAAAAGGCGACCATTATTTAATTTGAATTCTTATGTACATACAATATACAAGAGCATCACATAATTTTACTGTACAAAGTTAAGTCCGTTAATGAAATTCTCATATTCATACCGCTACATGTATTGTATTTGAAATTCAATTGATTTATGCTGCATACCTAGTGAAACTTATTAGTGCTTCTGTCATCTCAAGCCTTTTTGGTTGTTTCCCAATTAAGATGCACGTTTCATATTCGTCAACATCAAAATCATTTTACTGAGTCCGCGCTGTTTGACTCAAAGACAGCCTGGCAAGTGTCAGATTTAGTCGTTGAGGCTGCTATTGCAATATTTTCGTCAATAAAAATCGAAAATTTGAAAGAATACTCCTCAAATTTTCGATGTTCATTGCAGATGGGACGCCATTTTAGACATTTTCTTCCAAAACTTCTCGAATATTTCTCGCGTTTTATGAATTCTCAATGAGGGAAAATGATAACTATAAGCGAATTGTTGATTACAATAAGCGATGATTTCACTGTGTATTTGCATAGGAGCGTTCGGTACTTGGCGATTTCGAAACCAATAAACGAATGATGACATTATCCACGATCATATTAAGCGGAGTCCACCGTATCTGTCACAGATTTGGAAAAGAAATGGGCGAAAATGTGCCTTGACAAGAAGCTCAGATGCCTTCCCCTCCCTCAAACGAAAGGTTTTATTAATGAGCAATAGATGGTGCCACTTTCTATGACAAAGATCAACAGACCTACTGTGGATACCATGAGTAATGGCCCCAGATATTGTCAAGTCAGTAAAACTGATGAATGGTAAGCCTTCCAAGGCAAATTGTAATGGCATTGTTAGCGAATAGTTGTAAGCCTTCTAGAACCTTATAATTTACTTCAGAAGACAACTCAATGCCTGTGATCGATTTTACATCGTCTAAAAAACTGATGTCTAGATACTGTATGAAATATGAAGGAGTTTCTAAAACTAAACTACAGTGGCATCATGGCCCATTCTCTAAATGCAATTTATAAAACTCACGAGTCACAAATAACGAGACCGTCAAGCAAAATTCCTTCCAGTCTTTTCGGCTTATCGATTGCAATATCGTGAGCAATATCATTCATGTTTGCATCAACAAATCTATGCAAAAACAAATGAAATGGACAAACACACACGAAGAAAAATACTCCTTGTGACTGGACAGACTGTTAGTGTGAAAGCTAGCACTCAAAAACAAATGATAAATAATTGCAACAATGAGACTTATGGAAAATTAAGAAATTTTGGTCAATTTCTGGACCTTGCTCATTTAGGGTCTGCCTAGGGTTTACGACTCATTAAACCTAAAGACTTAGCCGCCAGGAGCAGGAAACCATTTGCCAAATTTCGTTTTAATGATCATTTTGGTATTAAAGAAAAAGCCATGACCCACCCACAAAGTGCATAGGAAGGAAAACTGAGAAACCAGAAACTGTAAAAGCGGGCAATAATTAGAGGACACGTGGTCCATTTTAAAATGGTTTTGACCCAGAAGATTACGGCCCTGTCTTAATGGCTGACGCAGACCGCTAATTGAGTTGACCAGCGAGGGTCTAAGGTTACGAGTTCCGGAATATTTTCCACAGAAATGACCAGAAAACCGCCATTGAGAAACATGGGCCAATAAGAAGAATCAGAAGCCAGAACGACAACTAAAACCGCGCATATGGAATCCAGAGAGGCCATGTTGAGAGACTTATGAAGAACATATGCCGAGGGGGACAGGGTAGATGTTGGAAGAAAATTAACTGAGACAGCCAGACCGGAAGGAACAGAGGAGGGAGGGGTGAAAAGGGTGCCCTCCAAGGGCTTGCAAGCACCGTTACATCTCAAAGAATGTTTGTCGGAAACTGCTATTTTCAGTGGTTTTACTGCGATTTTATGCCTGGTAAAAGTGAATATTCCAGTCGAAGCAACTCGTTTAAGACTAGACAAAGCGAGCTCAGCATGAAAAAAGTACACTTCGAGTCAATTTGTTTCTAAATGAATGAAAATGGTGAAGACTCCCTGCAGATCGAGGGGGTCTTAAATACTGCGCCACCTAGCGTAGAAAAACGAAATCCGGCGCTTTGTAAGCATAATTTTCAAATAAAACATCCTAAGCTGCATTTGATAATTTTGATCACTTGTATCAATACGATAGTAATAATATTCACTTCAACTTCAGAAAATTTTGAAGAACTTCTCAATCTTGCAACACACATGTATGGAAAGTGCACAACATTTTCTTTACAATTCTCCACTTAAAGTTTAGTTTCATAAGGAGCCATTAACAAAGCCATATTGCACCAAAAGAAAGCTTATGATGTTTCCCTTTCAATTAAAAACAAGGTTGTGTCATATTCAAACACGAATTCAAAGATACTGTTGCAACATTTTTTAGTTCATTTTCAACTTTTCTAAAGTTAAAAAGTTGGGAAAAGTGAACCCAGAAATGAAAATTTGGCAAAAAGTGAGCCAGAGATGACTATTCCTCTACTATTTAAGTTTACGTTTGCCATTTACAACTGATATGAGTTTCAAAATCTGCATGAGCATTATACCGGTATTTGTACTAAACAATAAGAGCTTAGAGCCAATAGGTTTAACATTTCTGCTCAATTTCAATCGCAAAATTCCCAGAGTTGAATAGCCTACATGTGCAGTTTTGTGAGCACCTTAGTTGCAAAACCATCAAAAACACATGTGAATGAAGTTTGGCTGTGAATGCCTGTCAATCCGTTTAGAGAAAATGAAACTAGTAGTGTTAAACGTAGGTCTGTCTTAACTGATTGGAAATTGGAAACTAACGCCCGAGGTCGTCAGTTAAGTTGAGGGGCAGCTCAGTCAAACGGCTTCACTGCTCTTGCTCGTACTTCTGCCTTTCATTTTCGAGATTTTACTCGATTTTAATCTCTGCACTCATTACTTGAGAGGCAGGATAATGACAGGCCACGTTATTTCTAATGCAACGAGCTTGGCATGAAAAGCATTAGCAGTGTCATGCTGGTCAGCCCTAAGGGAAACTGAGGGGAATAGGGATGAAGGAAATGAAGGCCCATGAGAGACCATCACAGATTCGGAACGGCCTGGTTCAGAAGAACACGAGAGGGCGCCACCTCTCAGTATAACGTGCACAGCTTCACAGTAGGCCTACTTATGACAAATGTAGATATCCAACACCATCTGTTGGATGAAGCACAGGGTACCCCCAGAGATTAAAAATTTTCAGCTTCCCTGCCCTGTCCTGGTTTCAGAACAAATCTCCTTTACCACCATGGCCACTGAATATGCAAAAATATGGCATATGTAAACGTAAGGAATGTTATATTTATTGCTATTATCCATAAACTAGAGATACTTCACAAACGTTCATTGGGAAACAGAATATTTAGATCAGTTTTTTTTTATAAATTTACAATTTCATAATTAATTTCTTCCACAGAATTTTTGGTTACCGTTTCATTTTTGCGTTAACCAATAACTTTCTATGCAAAATGTAATTCATGTGCTGAATTTCCCTGACCTTTTCAAAGTAAATCCATTCTCCCTGACTTTTCCAATTTGTTTGGCATTTCCACATCTTCCAGGTATGGGGTAACCCTGAAGCAACTATAGATTCTAACATTGCAGAATACCAACAAGAATAATCATTCAGAAAAATTGTCAAATTCATACATTTCTGAAGATATTCGGTAGATTTGAGGAATTCGAGTCTGAAGCGAGCAATGCCATGGATATAAAAATAAATTCCATTGGCGTGTTTTCATTGATATTTTCTTATGTGCTCTTAAGCCTTGTTCAAATCTAGGAAACATTTCAGGCCTTTTTCCCCCAATAAGTTTCCTGCAACATGTTCCTTTCTTTGCCAGTTCTTTTCCAGGTGTGGACAAGGTTTTAGAAGTGCAGGAAAGGATCAAAGCTTTGTTCTCAAACTTGTCTATTTAGCTGTTTAAATTTCAGATACATCATCATCCAAAGAGGGAATTGAAGCACAGTGAACCATTCCCCTAGACTCTCACTTCGTAAAGACCCATGCTCATTAAACATTGATTAAGTAATACTCTCAATTTGCAATCTGGAGTGATCAGAAAACTGCCATCAGAAAACAGCTGTCAACCACACGTTTGCTACTTTGAAGAAGGTTCGTTTGGATGGACATCCGACCGGTAGGGGGAAGTGCGGCTTTAGGGTGGGGTCCACTCACTACATAACATTTGACAGAAGTTACCCCCAGGCTGCAATCACCAAAATCTACTGAAGACCACTTCAACAGACCGACATTAATGTCCCTTGTGATGTTGCAGTTGCCGATGTAAAATGGAGGGACGTCCAGCAACCACCATATTATTACTGGAAAAATACCATAAACCCTGTAACGTTTACAGATTACACGTAAATCTGCTTAATTTCACATTTTGACATTTGTTTCCTTAGCCCACGTCATCGTGCAATTTAATATCGTGCCTTTCCCACGAGGAGTTTGGCAGATTTTCGTGTGTTGGAAATGTAAGCTGACATGTTGTGAATACAGCCTTAGGAAGCGTTTCTTAAAGTCAATATCAAACTCTTCAAAAGCACTGTCAACTAGATTTAACCACCCCGAAGCCAGTACTTTACAAAACGTTTATGGCACTTGCAGCAAATGGTACGCAGCAAAATATCGAATTCAGCGCACATTCTAGGATCGGCAAAGGGGAAGTAATGACAAAATGGCATAAATAATGCAAGTTTAAACTATTAAAAATTTAGGAAACATAAGAAACTATGTTAAGTCAAATTGCACAAATTCGGCACTGTCGTTTGATCAGAAAGAAGTGATCGGTTAACTTCGTGCATGCGCGCCATGGAGTCACATCATAAAATACTGATAGCATCGCAGGAAATTATACGAAGTTATCCTTTTCATGGTTAGCAAGTTTTCCGAATTCAAACGAAGGACTTTCGTTCTTGGTTATCATGTCAGTCACCGGCTTTGAGCATGTTGTAAAAGGATTATTTTGGTTTCAATCATCACGAACTTTCCATGCGTTGAAATTAGCCATAAAAACAGGAGAGAAAAAACGTTAAGTAACATAAATAAACGTTGGTAATCGTCTCTGTTTCTGTAGTCATTGCCCCAGAAAAGATTAGAGATAGTTGCGTCCATACAAGCTGTCTCTTTTTAATTATTTTCCAAAATTCCGGTTGAAAAAAATGCAAGCCATTCGGCCACCAACAAGTGGCGCCCCTGACCAGCATTTGCCCGAAGCTTCGACTATGCTCAACAGAACCTGTTATTGAGACACTGGTAAGTGATTATCCTAAGCAAATTCATATAACAGTCATAACTAAGGAAACAAACTGATTGCAGGCAATATTAGGCAATATTTTTCAACGTAAATATTGCTTTGTTTAAGGTTCATTCGAATAACAGCATATCAGTTAACACCCACCTGCGAATTTCATGAATTAATTCCAGGTCGAATTTTAAATAAGCGTTTCCAGAAACACCAATTCCCATTTTGCGCAGTTCTTGGAACAGTTTTCCGAAATAGTTGTCCTGCCAACGTCATTTGAACTTAAGTTATATTCCAGGATGTATTGTAGAAGTGACACCTTGTATTTGATAACTATCAGGAAAATGTGGAATTCGTTATGTTCAACGTTGCAGAAAAAAGTTAAAGCTGTTGAAGTTACTTTATTCATGATAATTTTTTTTCTTTATTTTTTTTTCACTGGAACGAACGGTATATCTTGTTCAACTCGAGATTCATATTCCACCATACGTTTCTCAAAATCTCGACAAAAAATACAATTTCCATGCATAGCATTTCTTGGCTATACGCTGTATAGTTTCAATCATAAAACAATGGTCATTTGTATGCAGTCTCGCTATTTCTCGTTATGAACTTGATCAAAATGCTGTGCTGTCTTCGCTTATATTATGCCGACAGTGAACTAATGCAGAAGAAGAGTAAAAGGATCTGTCAGCAAAGTGACAGACGACACTTGCCGCATATCCAGTTACATTTCAGGACAACATTCCAAAACTAATGAATGTATCTACATGACGCCAATGGCATTCGTATTAACAATTAATCAGCAATATGTCACCAGGGCACAGGTGAAAAGTGCATTTCTCATAATGTTAGATGATATGAGCAGAGGTCATGCCCTCCAAGCGGTGTTACACACCAGTAACCTCAGAAGGGCCACCTGGGGAATCATTTGAATTTGATTTGCTAAAACTGTAGCAGTGCTTGCATCTAAAGTATTCTAAAAAGTGCAGATTAATTATTTGAAATATTTTGGCTATTGGAATGTGACAAAGCAAAGAAACATGCATTTCTGGAAAATCGTGTCAGGAAATCAAAAGCTTATTTTATGAACAGCGAAACAGTTTAGTTATGGGTATACTTTTGTACTAATTTAATTCTGTATTGTTAAACTGTCAGGTGCTATTTTTGCATTACCAAATGAAACTAGCATTCCAGCAATGTGGTCGTGGGAAGCCAATGCACACTGAGAATTACACCATTTAAAACATTTGCCAAGAAAGTGCGAAACGGTTCTAAAACCAGTTACAGGCGTAATTGCCGTCCAATTATAGCACACCTAAGCTAAAATACCCAGGAAAAATCATTAATTTAATAAATATTTCCACTTAGAGCTGGGTACCGACTTTGTGGTTTTCATTTCTTGGTCACTAATTTGTAATGAAACTTATTAACCCGGCTCCTCCCCTCGCTGTACCCGACATTACACGTCCGGTTACCAAAACGAGTATTTGGTCGACCTAACTATTAAAAATAGTGACAGCTGTGACCTTAAGTGTGCGAAGCAGGTGATTCCACGACTAAATTACAACTGGGCAAATTGTAATTAGCTTTAAACACACAGTTTAATAGACGCGAGGCAAGTAAGGGGGTAAAAAACGTTCATTAGCATAAATTAAGAGTTAAAATTCGACCCATTCATTGCATGTCAGAAATATAATATCAGCAATGACACTACTTGGCGTGTGCAGGTAGCAGCCTGCAAAAAACCGGTCTTTTAATAACGTTTTTTATTGTCGGATTTTTAAATATTTATTGATTTTCACAACCCCCAGAAATGTTTATTGAAATCGTTAAATGCTGCTCCAGATATTTTGCTCTGAACCGAAGCACGAAACCAAAGTTTTGACTGAGTGACCAATCACAAATCTTGACAAAATACCTCCACCAAAGTTCCTTTATAGAATTTATTAAGGGCATAGCTTGTATGAAAAAAAAATATGTAAATGACGCATTGTTATCTCTTCTGCACCTCTCAATACACATGCAGACATATTTTTTCATATGCATATTGTCGTTGAGCATGCTTGCCTTATTATGAATGTTTCATGTATTTTATAATTGTATTTTGGAGAAATGCAAAGATTCGGTTTATTATTTGTTAGTAATGATGTTATGAATTTTAGTCTATCAGTGCTTCCCAAACTTTTTCTTTCATTACAATGTACCCAAAATCCAGTTATCAGACAGTCATTTTATACAAAACCGTTTATCATAAACTCCTTGTTACCCAATGTGGGTAAAATATTATATTATCTACAAAAATGATTGAATCCAATAAACAAGCTTATGATATACATGTACTTCTTAAATTACAAAGAAATACTTGTCGAACTGTTTTAGACTGACTGACTGTTCACTTTTTCATTCAAAGTGCTTTGACAGGGTTCCTACTCAAATTCTAAGTCAATTTTCCTGACATTCACTCACAACTTTTCAGACATATCCCATGACATTTTAATGACATTAAAAAATAAGATTAATAATGAATTTTATCTCAAATTTTTATAAAATGAAGCCATCACATGCATGTCGGAAATCCTGACTTATCATGAGGAATGTGGCATTTCTAATGCAAACTGTCTCAATTCCCTGACACTTTCTCATTTTCCTTATTTTTCCTGATTTTCCAGGAAGTAGAAACCCTTAGAGTACTTATTTGACAGCATATTTCCCAGCGTATGTTAATCCGAGGTGTGTCGCTACCCAATTTTGGGTAATTTACTCAGGTTTGGTAATCTTGGACATGATAGATGGTTTAGGATGCAACGAAAAATACAACAATGCGTCTCCTAATGTAACCTGTTTGGTCTTGGGGACGGCAATATCATCACCACATGATTCGAGTCGTTTGTTTCCAAAATGGGGTATGGCCTTAATTGAACTTAAATGCTATTCGCATTTGCTTCACCCCTTTAAAAGCCAGAAGAAACACAAAGATGGGGGTCAACTCTGATTAAATCGATAGAAAAGGTGAACCGTGAGGCCGCGTCAAACGACATTCGATTTGTGAGCTAAGACAAACACTGGGCATAAACATGTCGATCGATTTGTTGTTCTGATTGAGCTGCCGCTCTGATACCTCATTAGAAAAAGTGATTTTTCCCAAACCCTCCTCTGTCTGCGGTTAATTCAAATTATCTTAATTAACCCCTTCGTATGGCTTCTGACGCTGTTTATTTATGATGACCAAACACATCCCAGAATGCAACGCTGGAATTTAAGGTCAATTATTGCGTGGCAATCAAGCGAAAAACAGGGAGGGGGATAATGGCCAATCGTTGCGTGGAATTAAACTGCTTCATTACCAATTCATTGTTATCCTAAAGGCCTAATAAGTTTTAACACCTATTGTTATTGTGGCTATTGGCGAAAGGTTAATTTCGCCCGTTTATGCGCAGGCACTAAATAACATAACGGGAAAATTGGAGATTGAATCACTTCCGGGCTGTCTTAAACAACGAACAGACGGGGGAAATAATATTTTTAAATTCCCAGTTAAGTAACTAAACTTAACACACTCAACCAGAAAGTTGTAAAATCAAGAAAATCAGATAATTACCTTGTCGCTGATGGTTATCGAAGACTTCCCATTTAATATCCTATCCTGAAATTGCAAAAGAAAATAAGAATAAGCAACAAATACTGCCATTTTCAGGCAGAAAAAACATTTTCTTAAAAACACTTGGAAAAAAACACTGACAGAACACATCTGAAGAGCAAACATTAATGCACATCGTTATTTCATTAAAAACACAGCCATTGAAGGTTTACATCATTAATAGAATCCATAATTTAGAGCTTCAAGTTGCTATCTTCAGTCTTTTGAAAGTTTCAAACAAGTATTCTGCATGCTGGAGGCTGTTATGAAGGTGCGCCAAGACGTCATGAAGGCACGTCACATTTTGTCATTTGTAATTTAATTACATTGTCACCCAAGCACACACAGTATTTCAAACATTTGAGGACTATAGCTAACATAGCCTGTTAAACTTAAAATTGTGTTCCTTATGCAACGTAAATATTTACACGAAAGTCTGCATGACACGAAACCCACATGCAATTGAAGAGAGAATGTGAAACCCCAAGGACTAAATTGGTTTTTTTTCACTTGACTGACGAAATATTTCTGCAAAGTTAGCTATGGGAGACGCTCACCACAACGTGCACTACGCGAGCTTAATATACCGGTATATTGGCTAACATTTTTATGATCATGGTATTGAAAATCATGTTAAGTAACAAGTTTGTTCCAGACATAGTCCTGACACGACCATGTCGAAAAAACGTACCGGTATATCTAAGGTACACGTAAAAGATGTAACACGTTTGACTAACTCGACCATAGTTGGTAAGTCGACTGAGCAAATCGTGAGGATATCGTCCTTATCATTTCAATGCTGTATTGCAGAAACATTAATTTATGTAAGCAGCAACTAAGATGCTATTGCGTCGAAACCTGATATAATTATACGGAGTGCTCAACAGTAGAACAGGAAACGTTCAAGTACTATCAACACAACATCGTGATTTTCAGACTCTCTACCTCAAAAATTATTAATTTGAGTCACACAGAAAAACACTTTCAATAAAAAACGATATAGACAGAATTTTTGCATACGAGCACAAACGAGAACTAGTATTAGTGTACAAGTTACAAATGTATGGACTAGAAAAATAAGGGCTTGCAGTATTGGGTCACACCAATAATATCGAAAAACTTGTAATTGCTAGTAACCCTTGCAATTCGATTAAATTTACAATTACCGAAATGTATGGAATAATAACACAGATATGTAGAATTTTTGTTGCTGTGAAACACATACACTTGTACAATTAATAGTACATAGTACTCCATACCTCTAAAAGTACAACTCCATACCTTTGTGGAATAGGGCCACGGATGTAAAATAATTGATTTCATTAACAAAATGAAGATTTTGCATTTGCCCTAGCTCAAGACGATAAAATAAGATTTGAACGTTCTCATTTCTTCGATAATCCGGTGTTTCGTTCTATAGTGTAATTGTCATAACATGGAGTTTTATGCAGAAAACCATTTGAAGTCGTTCTAAAATTATGTTTTGATTTTGATTTAATATGAACGTCTGGAGACAAGGTCAGGAGAGCAAAAATGGACATTCATGTTCCTCAAGCCAAGTTATGCCCATAAACAGCTGATAGTGTTTGATCTGATATCACAGTAAAGTATCACCATATTGTATTTTCACAGAATATGAACACAAAACCATGAATGAAACACGTGTATCTGGATGTAAGTTAAATGCTATATGTTGGAAAACCTGTTGTGATACAGGTAGAAAACTTGTATATTGCCAAGCAAGACCGAACATACTGTAAATTGGACACATGGGCAGATGATGATGTTCGCCATAACAATTTTCCACCATAAATATTTTACAACAGCCACATGCATGGTGACGATAGCCGACCACTGTCAGCAGCGGTTGTCGTCTAGTTCACTTTCAGTTTTCGCGCAACTGTCCGTGCAAAATTTAATCCCGAAATCGTGCCTGGCCCAGCAGAGCATCGTGCAAGATGGCGGACCCCCGCTACGGCAGGTGTTCTAATACGTCTAAATGAATATCAGATTCCCGATATCACGCAATAGAATGTTGGTAGGTGGCTCGAATGATCACTCCCGTTCTGATGCTGCTGACATTTCATGACTCTCCGATAACAATCGAGTGAAAACTTCCAACATTAACACTCCCAGCTCACGATTCATGATCGCCGCCATTTGCATATTTTCCCATGCAGCCCCTGCCAAGCGGGGTAACGCATTACACGCACGAAGGCTACCTCTGACCCCTGTCCAGAACCGTCGCCATCTTGGGCATCGCTCTTGTGATAATCCCGTTTGAAGTCGCTTCAGAAATAAACAATGATTTGCATAAATGGGACGAACGGGATTAGACGACGCTCCTTAACTTAATCCGCTTGAAATGTGATGAGAAGGATAAATTATGTCATATCGTGATGCAGACACCACGATATTTCATTCAACTTACAGCCTGTTCTGCATTTGAGTACTCCACAGTGAAGCCTGCGATGAGTACCAATCGATTAAAAAAAAATTGCCACCTTTTCATGGGAATTTCACAAACAACCTCGTACATGTATACTACGTTTCCATGCAGACTTAAATTGCATTCACATAAAATCCACATTAATAACGTCAAATGCATCGCGTTGGTGGTCAAAAGCTGCAAATCACCCAGAATCCCCTGCTTTATACAAAAATTGCGCGAGATTTGGGGCGTGGTCTATCTGGTTTCACTAAAACCCGATTCAGCCTTTATTCTCCTTACAATAGTGCTATAGCGCCTGACACGAAACTCCTGTTTTTATTCATACTGCAATATTACATGTATTCTGAATCAATGCAGTTACTGAGAGTGCTAAGAAGAACCAGAATAGAAGAAATGATAGCAATTATTTCTTTATCTTTTTAATACTGTGGGTAAATTGATGAGCTGTGCGCAAATGGGAGAAATCTGGTTTTAGAGTCAACTCAACGTTGTGCTCAATTTCAGGCTGTCAAGCGTTCACATGCAAGGATCGACTTTGATAAAGTTCTTTCAATTGTTAATTCAATCAAACCACCCCCTTGCAATTGCTCAAACCAAATTCGTCAAATCAGCTTTAGTGGCGCCATCTTTCGAGCGAACGAGGCGGCTTGCAGTGAATTCAGATGCAGTGTAGATAGTGGGGAGCAGTGCAGTGTAGTGGTGGAGTAATTTAAAGGGTATCTAGATTGTAGCGCCTCCTTGCGAGGGTCCGTCTCAAAGGACAATGCTACCCATTCAGTTCAGAGACCTACAGTATTCTACAAACGTGTACAAGTATTTGTGTACAACTTACAAATGTATCGCTCGTAAAATATGGGCTTGCACTGTGTTCCACCAATAACATCGAAAAACTTGCAATTATTAACAACACTTACAATTTGATTAAACTTACTTAACTTGTAAAGTATAAAATAATAACACAGAAGAGTAATAAAATGTTGTTGTGGACTACACACACTTGAACGTGTTACTCCATACCTCTATAAGTACAACTCCATTACTTTGCGGAATAAAGTCCAGTACTCGAACATGAAGTTACGTCAGATGCGGGCATGCATGACGACCATGCACTCCCCTAATATGCAGGTTTCTAAACATTCAAATAAGTGGCAATTAGCTTTTGCAGCCACCAATGCGTAATCGATAACAAGCATTTTCTAAAAATGCAAACCAGTCATCATGTTGAAATAAAGGTGAAACTGTCGTCTTGACCAGCAGGCATGCAAAAAAACAATATCAAGCCCCTGCAAGGCACAGCTCCCCCGCAGCTTACACGGGCGTGGACACGACAATCTATATCCTAACTAAGTATCCCAGCATTCAAATCGTATGGAAATAATGATAGATGAGAAGGGCTTCACCCCCTCGTTAATTGGATCCATTCTGATAAAATCATTTTATCCTTGGGTTGAAAGGCCAATTCTGAGGAAAGGTTAAATTGAGGTGCGCCAGAGAGAAATAACCCCATGTCTCAGACGAGAAGCAAAGCAGTTGCTAGATGCGAAGATTTATTTCCCGAAGAAATAAATAATGGAGAAAACATCCATATTGTAAGGTTAAAAACATCCCTATTTTGGTGGACAGCGTATATAATGAAGTTAGGAAACGCTTCAAGTAGTATATCGTCACGACTTGTGATTTCCAGAACCCCCACATCATCACACAAATACAAAACATTCCCTGACGTTTTCAAAGTAGTCATTTTCCTTGACTTGTCCTGCAGGCATTGTCAATTACCTTGACAAATCCAAGTTTTCACAGTTTCCCAAGTTCGTGGAAACCCAGTAATGATGATGCAAAGTGAGCAATATAATGCAAAAGCTAAAACACTGACCATAGAATGTGTCAAGTGCCAACATGGTTACATGCAGCATAGTAGAAACCATGAACGTATTAGAAAACGTTTAGAGACAGCACTTCATATACTGCATATTAACAACTGGCTAAAGGACGCATGGTGCAACAGGATAAAGTTGTTGTTAATGTCATGGTTTCAAATTCACAGCCAACCCTTCGCTGAAAATGGATGTTTGAGTTATGAATTTTTTAAACGTTCGTTCAATAAATCTCTCACTTATACTTGGGTCGATCACCAAAAACGCCCACGATTCTACAGTCCTTTACGGTTTAAACATGGCAATAACTTAGTAAGGTACTATTAATTAGAGATGCAGGGCTGCCCACGCAACACAAGGCTCGTTTAAAATCAATAGGCTGTGATCTATGGAAAACTACATATCCGTTCAGGTCATTAACGTTCACAGTTTGACGTTATTTTCTGGCAGAATTTTCCTTGCTCATAAAAGAAAACTCAAAAGTGGGTGAAAAGTTGAGAAATTATGGTTGCTCGTGTTATCGCACCCACTGTATACAAGGATTGCAATTGGGCCTGCTGCAAATGCCATAACAAATTATGCCCAACTGTTACTTTGAGAAACAACTGGCACAAGTGAACCAGCTATAGCACTACTTATTTAGATTTTACACACGCAATTCTGGCAAAAATTGCATAGATGGAATTTCGACATTCTGGTATTTCTTACAGTAATAAAGTAATAATAATTTCAATTGAAATGGTGTGCTTGTATTTTTTTTAAATGGTAGAAGTCAATATGGTATTTGGTGTCAACCGTAAGTATGGATATTCCTACATGTCCTACTGGTACACACATGTACTACCGTAGAACACAAGCTTGCTTGCCAATGCTTGGCCAAAATGCTGAAATAATGTGCTGATGACATGACATCTACACTTATGGTAGAAGTTAACCATATGTAAGCATGGATATGTCCTACATAATACAACACAAATTCTGTTTGACCAACATGTTGAAATAGGCTATAATACATGACCAGTAGAACATCTGCCACATTCCCATCTGAATGACATTTCGACATTTTGGTATTTCGATCTTGCACTAATACAGTAATACTAGTTTCCAATGAAATGGTGTATTCGTGTTTTTAATTCTCTAGAAGTCAACATGGTATTTGGTGTCACTGTCAACCGTGTCCTACATGTCCTACATAATGAAACCCATAGCTGGTTTGGTCATAATGATGAAATAGTGTTGAAGATATGGCCTTTAGAATATTATGCCGTATTTCCATCAGTGTTTTCTTCGAGAAAATATTGATCCGGCAAGGCAACACCCCCAGTGGAGTGTTACGCAAAGATTTCTCCAAGTTTGGTCCATGACACGATCCATTTGGATCCATTACGCTTTTTGCTTTCATGTACATGTACAATGGCTACTATAAAAGACGAGCTCATATTACTAAGTGCAGAACTTGTTGACATAACCATATGTCAACCCTGGAATGGAAGCACCAGCATTCACATTGTATGCCAGCATTGACGATGACAGACATTCTATCTCATCTAAGAAAGAAATCTCACACGAATGATATCTCAGGCAATAAAAATGTTCATGTATATACCTAACCATATTTACGCAAACCAACTGACCAATGGACGTTGCCTTATGCGCTTGCGGCTTCAACGATGTAAACATGTATGAGGCAACGATTGGCTTGTAAATGAATGGAAATGCTTCATTTCATCTAAATAAATTTACAGATTAACTATGAGATCATGAGACCAGAATATGTGCCATAATTCTATTAAAAATATCTAGTAATAATAAGGAAACAGTGCAGTTTTTTTTAAAAACAAAATCTTAAATGCACGGTAAGTTTTTAGTGAACTTTACCGTCTAAGTCAATCATTTTCTTTGTAAATTTAAATAATTTAGTAATATCGTAGGCTAAGTACCGGTACATAGGACATAGTCCAATGATGTATTTTATGAACATCACCCGCATATCTATTCCGCATGTGGTGACCTTACCAGTAGATGACGTCTGGTCATCCCTGCCAGAGGTTGTACGTCGATCAATTCGGTGACTACTAATTTCAGCAAACAACATACTCCGAGTTTTCCAACGTCATATTCTAATTTTGCAGCATTAAAAAATATATTTCCATGATTAAATGTGCCACAATTGTAGTAAAAAAATAGTAATAATAATAATAATGAAACTGCGCGCAGTTTTCGAAATTTACTAAAAAAAAAGATCTCAAATTCAAATGGCAGGTCTTTACTCAACGCTAACTTTTTAGTCAAACAACTGCTTAATAATATTAATCACTTTAGTGATATCGTATGTGAAGTACTGGTACGTACTGGCAATGTTGTATTTTACGAACATTTCGTTAACGGTCTAGATTATTGGTGAAAATCGCGATAATGTTTGGCTGTGAGTCACCTCTCGGTAATGGAAAGCGAGATGAAGCTAGATAATCATGAACGTGTTCCAGGAACACGGTAACATTTTTACTGAGTTTTTACTGTCGGCATTTATGGAAGCCATATTAACAAGACATGGATCGAACAGCGAAATTCACGTATGCGGGTACTTTCATTTTCGGAAATTTCATTTCAACAAATTCGCAACAGGAAGTTGCATGTCTTCCGCTGTGTGTTTTGTGATGTGTACCAGAACAGATTCCAGAGCTCCAATGTAGATCTACGACATTGGAACGTGTTACATGTTGAACAGAACTGGGATAATACAGAGCACCCCAAAAGGCGATTGTGGAGCAGTGCTCGCATAGTGCGCGAAAATTTAAAACCCTGATTCAAAAATTTCGTCAGTTCTCACCTTATTTGGGAATTATTTCTCATTTTACCACAAGTTTGAATGTCAAGTAGCGAATAAATATTCGATCAAAGAATCATGCAAGCCGCGACCTAATCCAGGGTGTGTCACGTTCGTCCCTCCGCTATTTTGAATTTAAGTAGCTGCCTTCTAATCATTAAATCATCGACCATTCCTAGCACAGTGGTTTCAGACACGCTAAACGAATAGCCACGAAGGAATTTAGCGGCAACACAAAAGTAATAAATAAAGAGATTCACTCTGCTATAAAAATGGCATGTATAAGGTTTACGCTGCTATTCGTGTTGCCCAACCCCACATTTGTCAAATAGGCGGGTTGGCCAACCACCGTATTTTAGCTAGTAGGCGACAAAATGTTCATTCAAAGTCAGGTAATAAACCGTTGGAATAAATAAACTTGTAGTTCAATTTGATGCAAACTCTTGAGGTTTTTCATTCCAGAAAAATGGAGCCTTTCGTAAAAGTTGTCCTTAGCTTGGGGTTACATAGACAGCCAGAAAGTGAACTTACTTAACTTGAAATGCGAACCTAACGTTTGGTATTCACACATAATTTTAAATGTTTTTGTTAATTCCACAATTTATTGCACCTACAGATTTAATGCCAAATGTAGTAAACGTCAGAAATTTTGTGTCCAAATACCGCTAAGTTGCCTGGTCATTAAACTTTCTCTGTCAAAGCCCTGTTTTTTTTCAGATTTGGTATACAAGTGAAGTCAATTACCAAAAACATTGACATCATCTCCAAAGAAGAAGGATAATAACGAGTAGTATGAAGATGTCGTATATGGGAGGCCCCCTTGAAGCTTCACAAGAGAAACGGTGCAGGAATCACGTTTCGTTTTCAAACGTAATTTAATCAGAAAAAGGACATTGATACATAATGCATCGCTGATTGTAGGATTTTTACAGAAACCGTTTAGAAATTCATCAGCAGCTAAAAAACAACCAGGAAACACTTTGAAGGGGGCAAAAGGAGATGAAAGTTTATGTTCTCGTACTTACAGACTAGTATTTGCACTTAGAAAAAGGCTGCAAAAGTTGAAGATATAGCATAAAAAACAGGGGGAAAACAGCGTATGGCCGTGTCATATTGGAATTTAAGGCGGCTTTTCAAAGTTAGTTAGCCAACCTTAGGTAAGCAACTAAGGCCAATGTTGTTAGGGTGGAGTGCAAAAAGGGAGAGGAAAATTTAAGGGGAAAAAAGGCACAACACGAAGGGGTTTAGAGTTAAGGACATTGACAGTGACCTATGCTAAACCCGGACACAAGGTGCGGGTGGAGGCGATTGAGGCAGTTTCAACCCTTTATTCCATAATGTATTTAGCCCTGAGCCGACCTTTATTGATTTACTCTTGCATTTTCCCAAATGAATAGGAATAACTTGAAGAAAACGTTTTCATGATTTGATGACTTAGCTACCAGCTAATCAATGACCTCTCATAACAACCCTTTCTATAATTTGTCTTTCACAAGCGATTAAGATGGATGAAGCGAATTTATAATTGGCCAGTAAATTTTAAATTCGCCTGATTACTGGTGAAAATGCAAACGTTTTTTCGACATGATTGTGACCAATGACTAAAATGAGTGTCTGCTTGCTTTACACCTAGTAATTGAGCAGCTGCACAAAGTTGAGTAAAGTGAGAATAACTTAAACCACTGACGATCAAAAGACTTACTGTAGGTTTTCAGAATGGAATATGCAATTCGAGTGAATGCAATGGATGTTAGCTAAAATAAAAAAGAACAGGAAATGAAGACTAGATCGTACCCCTTAGGAAGTTATCAATATAGAGAAAAATTCAGGCTAAGTTGAACTATTTGAATTATTATATTCCTTATGTCAAGAACGGGTAATGTGGGTAACGCTACTCCTAATCCATGGTAATAATGCTCACATTCAAAGCGTGCTGAATATGAAATTCAACATCGTTTCTCAAAAACGCTTGGCAAAAACATCTATGATGTCTACACAGGTAGTGCAATTATCACCTCTCCAATGCACAATTGCATACTCCGTGCCCCTATCAACAACAACTAGTTGCAAATGAATGCATGCAAACCATTTTCAGAATTTTTCGGAAGCGCACACCCTTAACATTAGCGGAAGTAGCATTACAGTGTTTATTATTCCTTTCCATAAATCCACTGTTGAAAAGGGAAGGGCCAAATCGCACCACCAAGCGGATGTTACGCTAAAATGTTGAGGAAATATTTTTAAAAACCATTGAATTAGCTTAACAACTAGCAAGTCTTTTGGGGCAATAAAGTTCACCAGTATTAAAAAGTGTATTACATCCATACAGAACTTAGGTATCCATAATGTCTTTATCAAATCTGGAGATACAACTGTTGATAAAGAATGGACATAGAAGATACATACTGTAATTTAAGATCAACAGTATTGAATCTCTATAAACCAATACACAGAAGAAACCAATTTGACCTATAACCTATCACACAACTAACAGCATCCATAAAATCAAAACAGGGTTCTTCCAGGGATGGAACTTTCCACTTCACTAACTTTTCCAGATTTGAAAACAAATTTTCATGACCACCCTGACAAATCGAAATAGGAAAAAAAAAATGGCATATGCCAATGTAAGGGATCCTTTGCTTAATGCAGCAAACAGTCCGCAAATTGTAATCATTATTTTTTTTAAAAACTGAGCATTTCATAAACAATTTTATCCACAGAGTTGCCTGTCATCCCTTGATTTTTGTTAACCAATAGCTATGTAAAACTTTAAATGTATTACTAATGTGCTCAATTTCCCTGACAAGCAAAGGTTTTCCATTTCCAGGTCTGTGTGGAACCCTGCTTAATAGAAAGTCTATGTTTAAGAATACGTCATATGTTACAATCATGGCAATACTGCGTGCAAAATGACGATTTCCAGGATTATGGCATTTCATACTGCGATGAATTGCCTCCAATCTCAATTTCAAGCCCTCCACACTTAGAAAGCAAAAAAGCAACTTCCCATAATGGCTTTCTTGCAATGTAGGTTTGTGTTGCATTATGTCTTCACGTGCACATTGTCTGATGGCCAAGTGCCCATAATTACAGGTTGCGAAGATCAAGACAAGCTTGGGCGTGGAATCAATAGTGATCAAGAGCGATTTGTACGAGATAAGGGTTAACCCCATCAAGAGTAAATAATTGCTGGTATAGTGAAAAGCATCCAGGCGAGGACATGCAAGCCCACAACAGCAGAAAATAGGATTAAACTTGACCCAATAGCGTTCTCCAAAAGATGCCATCTGGCCATGGCATTGAGGCCAATTGTTCATTGTTTTGGGCCAAATCTTATATATGACCACAGGCAACTATACTTTTCCTCGCCAGTGGATACTTGGGCATCGAGGCAAGAGTTTGTCTGCTAATTTGCACCCTTGCAACTTACTGAAAGAGGTCTGCGTTGTTCTACCAATGACCCACACATGCAGTTTCGCTTTGATGGGGCTGAGCAACACTACAGCCGAAGAACGATGAAGATGAGCCTCAGTCAGAGTTCATTATATTTGCGATGAAAAAGTGGCCAACTATCTATTTCGATCGCAGGGTATAATTAGTGCGTGGCCAACACTCGTAACAATAAGTATGCCTTCATCTTGATAGGAGACAGGTTAACCAGGATTCCAGAGAAATGCATCGGAAAAGTCGTTCCACCACAAACGCCGAATAAATGCTTCGTATCAAAGAAAGGCTTTTTTTCACCAGACGTGGTTTCGTGACAATTGGGTGTGGACCATTCGCCGTGCCGAGCCATTAAAGGTTGCCAAGTCTGGGTCATATCTCTTCGAGAATGGCATTAACCAGCCAATTCATGTTGACAGCATCCAATGAGCATTACCTCGTTTCAGAAAAGTTGTAAATTCTAGCCAAAGTGAAAGATTTTGCCGTGTAAGAAAACGATAATTACATAGAAGGTACAGTATAATGACTCCGAGACAGACCGGAAGAGATGAAGGCATTGTTACTGTCACGCTGTTGAAGCCGGTATGCTCATAACCTTTAGCTTTAGAGTACCTGCTCGTTCATGTTGACCAATACTGTTGACCGACCTAGAGCCATTTCCTCGAATGTACTTCTGAATCCTTGTCAAGTCACACTGATGGAGGTTTGGTTATTGCTAGATTTAGAAGACCCTTGTCAGATCTGGGAGCAGTGGGTGAGTTGGCACCGACAACTCTTCGAAATTCAACTGAATACCTTCTGTCGCTATAATAGATCAAAAAATTTGAAGACAGGCCAATAAACGATTGTCTGGATACTATGGAAAAGTGAAGACCTACGTTATAATAATATCAATGATGAGTTTAAATTGGACATTTATGGAGGACTCATGAAGCAGTTGGCGAGTTGGCAATGCCAACTTTTGAAAATTATCAAAATCAAATTGGATGCTCAAATTCGATAGCTTCTGTCCATAGATTGGATCAAAAATGGTGAAGAGATTACCAAACGATTGCAAGGTTACTATGGAAAAGTTAACACCAAGTAAACATGAGACCATTGCTGAGTTTACACTGGATATTTATGGAAGACCAATAACAGATCTGGGAGCAGTACGTGAGTTGGCATTGACAACTCTTGAAAATGATGAAAATCTCACTTGATGATCAAATTCGATAGCTTTTGTTCTTAGAATGGATCTACGATGTTGATGACAGATCAGCAAACAAATGTTTGGATACTATGGCAATGTCAAACCCAAATGATTACGGTATCACTGATTAGTTTACATTGTACATTAATGGAAGACCTATGACATATCTGGGAGATGTGGCTGAGTTCGCACTGACAACTCTTCATGATCAAATTCGATAGCTGCTGTCTTTAGATTGGAACAAAAATATTGAAAACAGACCAATAAAAACTGCCAGGATACTATGAAATACTCAAGACCAAGTAACCATGAGATCATTAACGAGCTTACATTGGATATTTACGGAAAACCTTCATGAGATTGTCAGGACAACTGAGGATATTATTGGGAGAATATCAAGAGCAGTCAAGCTTAGTCAATAAAGGAAAGACTGTCATGACACCATGTTAAATGATAAGCGTCCAAAAGCTTCAAGCTGCCGCTGAATACACATGTACAGTGTACTTGGAATTTAGTATTTGTATTTCTGGAAGCTCTTGCAAGTCAGAAACAGTGGGCAGTCCTAGCAAGTCCTATCAAGAAACGAGCTTATTCCGTGAAGCTAGCAGCAGGCAATTCTAGAAAGCCATGACGGGTTGCGTGAAAGCACTGCAAAGTCATGCAAATCTTCCATTTATCAAAATCCCAACTTTCATCTCATATTCAAGAACTTAACGTTTCGTGCAGTCGAGGAATATCATGACCAAGATAAACTCGTCCAGGTGACATTGCAGTGAAGTTTAAAGGCGATTAATTTGCTTTTATCTGTGTCAACCGCAAGTAACCTTATGCCATTTTACGTGGATTGTCGGTGCTTTTGCTGCGGTCAGTCGACCTTCGAAAATCCATTGGCAATGGTTCAGCCTAACCTAACCTAACCTCAGAACGAGGATGTCCCCACGAAACTGCAACAAACTTTCTTGCATTGGCGCCGGTTGTTTACCCTACTCCCTAGGTCAATATAACTGGACTCAAGACGCCTACCTGGGAAAAAAATCCGAAATATTTACCCTTTGGAAAATATTAATGTCAGACCAATGAATGTCTACTTAATCATTTCGGCTGGAGATTAATCGTTCGTAAAACGTTTGCAAATACCAGATGCCCACGATCCCAGAGCCTGACCTCGCCATAACAAGTAAGTCGAGGGCTACCAGTGGCGTTACCAGACTGGGACGCCATGGGTCAACTACGTCAAAAAGCTAATCTCAGTTCAGACGAGTTGACCAAACACTGGAAAGGATACGTGAGAAAAGATTGCCCAATTTTCGTGCTGCATGCAAATGAACAGCAACTGATGTCGCTTTCGGTGGAATGAAGACATCCAAAACACACCAGGAGAAGTACATACATCACTAATATGCAAGACCAGTACAACAACATTCTGAGTTTTCAAATAATTAGAACTTGAAAACTAACCAAATCGCCATACTGTTTCCAACTTACATCAATATCACTGACGAGGGGACGTCAATCCGCCATATTGGAATTAGGTTTATCATCGACTCAGTATTAATTCGTTAAAAATACATGTATATCAAAAGTTATAAAAAAATTATCTAAAATGATATCATCATGCTATCATTTACGCTTCACTGAATCCTGTTGAAAGTTAGTCGCGAGCCACTAATTTGAGACTCATGCTAATGAGTGGTATGAATTAAAAGGGTTTAGCAATGAAAGGTTACCTTCCCACTAATTTGAAAACTTGCACGTAAAATTGGTGAAAAAAAATCAGTCGTGCCCTTCTACACGTATTTTCCACCACGCAGCATCTTCAGCACGTGTAGTTTTCTCTGAATTAATTAACTTCAAGATTAATTAATTACGGGGTAGGGAGAACATCTCACCCATGGAGCAATGACCCAACTTCAAAACTGCTCAGAAATATGACCTAAGCACCAAACTACGAAACGAGTGTAAGCAGGTGGTCAGGAACTGGCCAAATTTTAACTTCGAATGCACGAAAGTCATACTTTCTTGGCAATAAGGTCATAAGTTGTAATTCGAATAACAAACTGACAAGGCACCTTGCCAGAACAAGATAACTGTATTAGTATACAGAAAACCCTATCCCATGCAATGTATTAATAACTTCTAATGGAAATTTTCAAGGGGAATTGTTACAAATTACAAAAAGTTGGTAGATAACAAAGTGGAAAAATGCAAGAAAAACGCCCGACCTTAAAAAGTAATAAAATTTAAAAGGACTTCCTAGTATTGCCAGAAATGTCTAACACTTCTTCGTTTCTATTCAGAACTAGTTCTATTATCATCACATTTGCAAACGTTAGTGTATATACTGTACATGTATCTGTAAATAGAAACCTTGATGTCTGCAAAAGCATATGTTTTTTGTGTATCTTACATCGCTAACCTTTCCAAAGCAGAGATTATGAAAAATTTATGGACATGAAACAGATGTTTTCACCACAAACGTTTCCTTACGAGATTCAGAATTCAGAGAAAACAGCATTTAACAGAAACTGAATACCTCTCAAGACCCTTTAGAACCTAGAGAGTGATATTATATCTAAATGGCATTTTTACAGTTTCTGAAAAAAAATGCAAAAAACAACAACAAATGGGTTCACTTCTTTCATTAACATCTCCTGCCAATCATCCGTTTTGAAGCCTATACAGTATGTCATTGTGGCTTGAATTTCTTAGAGAAAAGAGGCGTATCTGCCCTCCTCCTTGTCTGCGAAGCATGTGGCGATGACACATATGCCATAAGTTGCAAAAACCAAAACATCAACGAGACACAAAAAGATAGTTTAGCATAAAAAACCACTGGAGGTCACTTGTTTGCATTTCAAAGGGTCTGTAGGCCACTTCTTAATGAAATGTCCACACTTCCTTAATTCAATCAAAAACGAATCTAAGAATTACAATTCCGTTGACCACTCATTACTGTCATGAAACAATTCAATGAATACGTTTTTTAAAAAAAAAATCAAACACGCTAGTCCAGCATGGGGGTTTCTGGAGAGCACGAAGGTACGATTGCTTAAGTCCATAACCGTTCTGTTTACATATAATGCGTAAAATATGAACCCAAAGACATTTTAATAATGACATTATGGGGACATAAATGTCTTGAAAATCATAACCATAATTTCCTACCAGACGGAAAACCAATAAAAAAAAGATAAGTCTGCATGGTAATTTAAAGTGTAAGTACATTGACATAAAGCCAGGTATTTCTCCATTATAACTCTTTGAATGGCGATCAATGAGACGACGCAATTTGCCAGCAATAAAATGTAATTGAAACCAAGATGGATAATGACAGATTGTGAGAAGAGAATAGGCGGAGCCATTAAATGCTAACAGGTTTCCGTAGGTTTATGATGTAGAGATGGTTAAATTTTCAGGAAAATTGCAAGGGGTTTGGTCCCAAAGTGATAAAATATGACAATATTCAGAATTGCAGGTAATTAAAACGATACTTAACATACCATGTTGGATGATTATTCACAATTCAAAAGGTATTCGTAAGTCTGTGAACAGTGGGAATCCGATGGTTTAAGCAGCCCAACATGTACATGTATTTTCTCCATGAGCGATCGTAATCTCATTCATAGCAATTAAAATCTACATTATACATGTATAAAGTATCCAAGGTCATTTGAATAAAACAGGTTGAGAAATATTATGGAGTATTCAAAGCTAAGGTTAATAAAGGGGAATGGGGTTTTGCGGATGTCAAAACTTGTTATAAATTTACCAGAATTCAAATTAACTTGCCATTCGAATGTAATAAACCAATATTTTTATGTTCAGTTCATTGTTACTTTAATTGACAAACGATATTTTGACAGATCTGAACCAGGAAGTTAGAAGTTTCAAATCTGGAAGTTTGAGAACTTTGAAACATCCTGAAATGTCATAATGAGGAATTTTGTTGCATCTCGAAATCAGTAGTTTTCCAAAAGCAATAAGAAGAGTCTGGAGGACGACTGTTGATGTCATTGACTTGGTAAAGGAAAAAAAATCGATTTGAAAAAAAGATTTTTCGACACATATTGGTTAATTTACTGTATAATTAGCAATTACATGTACACGTATGATACCTTTTAGTGGACGTGTTCCTACCCTATATTAGCGCAACACACAGTATTGACGATATGCATGGACATGTAGGCTACAAGGGAATGGATTTTAAATTGATCTCACAACTGTTCTGTCTTAATGACTTAATGCAAAACCCGTCAAAGATACCGATTTGTACATATCCTCAGTGTATACTGCACATGTACATTACTTTTCTGTACAACAGCAGTATAACAAGGTAGTGGAAAGTGTTTTCTTCGTGTAAAGGTTCATCCTCGTCAAGTAGCAACTTTTAAACATTCATAATATCTGAAACTACCATCGTTGGTTTCGGGATATTGCCATTACAGGGGCCCACTCAAATTCTCAAGTCGATTTCCCTGACATTTTACATGAACATTTTAAAAAAATTATGGATTTTACCCCAAATTTGTATAAAACGTCATGACTAATCAAATGACTGATGCCAACTATCTCAATTTCCCTGACATATTGCGAATTTCTACGAATTCCCTGACAATTTTTCATTTCCCTGACATTTCCTGACTTTCCAGACTGCATTAGCATTTTAATACCAAGTCAGCAGCCAGCAAGGTCCACTTTGGTCCAAAAACCGATTATTTCGAAAATCATCCATGGAAGTCAAGAACCCCATGTGATGCCCAATGACATGAGGAAGCGCCAGTTCCTTCATTAATTCAGATAGCCCTACTTTCATCTTGGCAAGTTGAGGTTTTCGCTAATGAAAAACGTGAAAATGTGGCAGCTGCCGTTAAAAAGAAGTTGTGAGTGGCAAATTGGAAATGTCACTCAAGTACAAAAGCACTATTGCAGCGCACAATCTGTGGTCCATTCCAAGACGACGAAGTCAGCATAAAAGAAAATGATGGACAATAAATCTGACCAAAACGACGTTGCATCTATGGATATAGCCCGGTCACTAGCACTTCAAGAGCCTTGGCATTGGTCTGAGCTTCAGTGGTCCGTGGTCACCTCTATACCATGAAACACACTGACTATAGAATCGGTCAAACAAATACATGCAACAATTGTTTCTTCACTCATTCACCGTCCTCACGACTGTTCATTTGGTCAATGACAGCATTTATTTTAGTACAGCATAAGACACGACAATGTCATCGTCTTCTATTCAAATGTCTTTGAGAACCATAAACCAGTAAGTTCTACAAGTAGGTCTATAGGTACAGCCAGTGTAAGTAACCAAGCCAGTCACAAATTGCTTAATCTACGATAACATACTACGTGCTGATGACCCGAACGACCTCCCTCAATTCCAATGGAACCAAATGGCACGTCTAGGACGTTTGCATTTGAAATCAGGCTTTAAAATGGGTTAAAACAAGGTGCGAATAGTGCACGACATAAAAAATGGCGTCTGCAGGGTGACATTTTTAGCTCATTAATACCACTGCAGTGCTGGACCAAGGCAAAGGCATGGTCATAAATTTCGTTCTCATCCGATATGCAATCCTCATACACAACACATTATTATTATAGCATAGGAGTTATGTTCGACTTGAATTCCACAGCCTTTTATGAGCGAGTTCATCGCCTAAACACATTTAAGAACAAATTCGCGCCAGACAATCTCTACATCAGGTAACAAACTGCCAAATACTGACCCCCTACAAGTGGACATCTGTAGGCCACGAGTGGCATTTTTTATAATTCATGTTTTAGCCCTATTTTAAAACACTACACTGAAACACACTGTAGTTCTAAAAAATCGAACTGCAGACATTTAAAAATTCATTCCTTTTGCAATTTTTTGCATAGGGACCGAAATGCATTATACGCATGAAAATACATTGAAAAATCAAAAATATTTCACGGAAGTTCAAGTAAACACACGAAATAATCCATTATCCACATTAAATTCACAATTTATACAAAAACTTTAACAAAATTCCTCCTATTAAAATACGAGTATACAAGAAATATCTTAATCTAAAGCATTCTAGAATGTGCTGTATACAGAATGCATGTACATTTTCAAATATCGGGATAGCTAAAGAAAGGTTTTTCACGATTATATATGTACTTGTATAAATACATGTACGAATTGTTCAGGATTATTGAAATTAAGTGTGACGTGCTTTTGCAGGAAAACTACATGTATATTTGTTCAACTCAGAATTTATGGATGATGTCTGGTTCCGCTACCTTATTTTTTGCTGTTATCATAAAAATGCGGACAAGCATTATCTTTTTGTAAAACTAGTTTGGTTTATAATAACATGTTGCATAAATGCAATCTTTAAGCAACTTAACACACGTGCAGGATGATTCATTATTGGATCATTCGAGTGACTCATGCCAGTATTTTTTATGATAAATTTGGAATGTATTTTAGCAACAAATTTAGAAACAATTATTGGTCGAATGCTTTTATGGATAAGGTGAACAGCCAAGCGATTTGAGATCTATAGTTGTTGCTGCCATAACCTGGCAAGAAAATCCTTCCGGACAGAAACCATCAATGCATGGCTATTGTTCAGGTAATAACACAACTGGTTACGTAGAGTGCTTAAGAATAGAGGCAAGAATTTTAATGATTGTTTAAAATACTGGTCATTTTCAACAGTTTTATACCAGGGTAGGAAAAGCTTCAACGGTGCTTTTAAATTAGTGCATCATAATTTGAAAACCTTATAAAACGATCGCTCTTTCACAAGAAAAGCTCAAGAAAAACCCGAAGAAAAGCTCAATTGAGTGAAGTTTGCTATGGTACCGCAATTCACTTTCATGGAGTATCCATTGTGGCAAAGTGACGCTATGTGATCTGCCCATAATGTGCATCAAGTCAACAGCAGGAAGAAATCGCCCAATTTTACAGGCATAATGTTGATGCCAACCATTTGATATTGACGATGTCAAATGAAAGTCTGCCTTCCTTTCACGCCGCAATGATATCCGAAAATCCATTTCACTGCTATAAGCTACATAATAAAATAGCTCGGTGGCCAATGCCATAATAACCTTGACCAATGCGTCCATTGTTTTCCCTGCCAGACCAGCCTAAGAATGACAATCGCATCCATTGTGTAACGTCAGTAACAAACAGCAACACCCATACACAAACAAGATGCGAACAAAGGCCTTCGACCCACGTGCCCAAAAGGATTGTGCTGGACACTATTTACGATGCAATGCAGGTCGGACACCTGCTTGCAGGAGTCTTTAACCCCACCTTGCTCAAGATCCCTTTTTACATGCAAGAGTCAATGGGAAATTCAAAATGATGCGAAGGTGGAGGAACCATGCTTCAGTACGCTTAGTTCGGACCTTCAGCGCCACCTGCTGGCAAAGATGGCTGTGCAAAAAGTGTAACTTGAGCATGCCGGATCAAGCCACGATCCCGCCAAGCACTTAGCAGGATGATTGTCAAGTTTTGGGCGAGACAGATCAGCCTGAAACGGAAATGGTCAGTCGCCATTAGCTGGTTGACCTTTTGATGCTAACCAAGTAGCACTGTCATTCAGAACAATGGCAGAGAGGAGTAGCATCAGTATGGGCTCAATTACTGTACTTCCGTCACATGAGCAGATGTGCTGTTTGAAGTTGTGAAAGGCACTTCTCAATATGGAAAGAGGAAATCGAATCTGCGAATGTCTCAAACGTTTCGAAGACATTATATTAATAGATCAGGGTTCCCACAGAAATGAAAGTTTCAACCTCTCTTGACTTTCCCTGAGATTTCTAGGTATTAAACCAAAGTTCACTGATCACCTAACCACAGAAAATGAAAAAAAACATGACATATCGTGTATCAATGTAAGAAACGGATGTAGCACATACACACTGTATCCTTATAAAGAAACAGCAAATTTATTTTTTTTTAAATTCGACAATGTCATTATTGACAATCAAGGGACATCCTATTAGTAATCAGTGATTGTAGAACAGTGATAGAAATAAACACGATCAAAGCTTGTGTAACATAATTAAGCAAAACGTTTAAATTCGCGGAGTAAATGGCTTCATCAGGTGCTAAATTTAATTAAACACTTTGTCATTCGTTAGTTTTGTTGTGTTTAATTAAATTTAACACCTGATGAAGCCGTTTACTCGGCGAAACGTTGTGCTTAACTATGTTACACAAGCTTTGGTCGTGTATATTTCTATCACTGTCACTATTGACTCTTTCGCAAAATGTCTTGTCATCTCTTGATTTTTGTGTTGACCAATATCTAGCTTTGTCGTGATCATGTTTTGTCGGTCTATTGGATTTCCCCGACTTTTTCAAAGTAAATCCATTTTTTCCTGACTTTTCCAGGTCATTTCAATTTGGGGGTCCTGTAGATAGGAAGTACCACACACTTGTCAAATGCAGCTTCCCGTTTATGGTCATGTCCAAACTGCTCACGAAACCCTAATTTCACCAAACCATATACATGTACAGTCCTGTAAGTTATGGCTGACTTTTCAGCATACAGTACATGTACATGTAAGCAGCGATGCAAACCTACTGTATGTCCATACGCTGGAGAGCTTCCACACAAGTTCCTTGTTGTGTGGATCCACAAATGTTTAATTCGTGGCAAAATGGTTTAACATCATGATTGGCATCCCCTGAATGCTGATTAACAGACCAGTTAGCAACATTATCCAGCAACACATAATGGGCATTGTAATGCAGTAGCCCAAGATTGTCTGCTTAGCGTTTCACGGTCTAGGTTAGAAGAACATGAACTTCACATTTCAAGCCTGATTAACCGCGTGTACCGCACTACATCAGCTTTTAAAACGCACACAAGCCAAAAAAATCGAAGCAGGCTGGGAATTACAAAAATTAGTCCATATATAGGTTCGACCGTATTGTGGTTATCATGTCATGCTTGGACGCTTGAATTACCAGAGGCTTTCGCGCCGTTTTTTCTTCCCACTAGGTGGGGTGCTTTTTATGTGAAAATAATACATTTGTCATGCGACAAAAGATGCAAGACACCCCCAGCAAGCCACAAGACCTACTTCTGAGTTGCACAGCCAAAAGTAGTCACGAATTTCGTTTCGTTCCTGTGCCTGTAGCGGTGACAGAGTCAAAATGGTGAAAAAGCATCTTTAAATGCATGTGACGTCACGTGGCTTAAGTTGGTGTCATTGTCACTCCTATGAGGTCATGCCAGAAGTGCAATATGATCATTTAACGGCAGGTGCCATTACTTAAGCAAGGCCAGTTAACACTGCTGCGAAAACAGTTTTTATTTTAGTTCATATGACAAGGTATTTAACATGTACAGAACATTAACTAGTAGACTTTAAATCCAATTTTTACCATTTAGCTTCGTGCAAATCAGAGGATCACTAGCTTCATCTGGATGCCGCACACGATGAGCTCAGATTTATAAAAAAAATGTCAGAAAAAGGAGCAGTAGACAAACATTTCATGCAAATTTAGGCCGGGTAAGAAGGTGGTCTGTGGTGGGCCTAGTTTTTCCTTCATTCCTGGCTTATTTCTGTCATTAAACTGATGTGTTGGCAGATTCCTTTGGCATTGGAGTGACTTTTATCAATCCGATTATGACTAACCAGGTCTTTTATATTCATACATGTACATGTACGTTTTAAAAAATACGTCTTCGGCATGCAAGAAAACCTGCTTTTAAGAAATCCATGCATAAACAGCCATTGAAACTCGTGACCTTGCCCGTAGCAGACAAATTCACAGGCACAATTTAAGGTACGAATTGAAATTCAGGAAGGATTTCCGACAATGTTAACTCTCCAAGAATGTGATATACAGGGTGGACCAGATATCTGGGCCTCTCAAAATAACGTTCAATCCGCTGGTGCTAGGATAAGTGTGCTTACA
>JAQGAF010000071.1:0-92139 GCA_034687865.1 Kryphioiulus occultus | reverse complement strand
CAGGTGACAAATTGTAAGTACGACCATTGCAACACAATGATGCTTGACGTTAATAAAGTAGATTTTATCTGCATGGAAACTAGGTAATAGAAGCGGGTGGTCATGTATTTCTTAGCTAGCTCTCAACTTAGCCCATCTAAATTAATCCACGTCACTTTACAGCCACGTGCTCTAATCTTCAACGGTCTTCAATGTTAGTTTACTTTTGATATTCGTTTTCAAAAAACATGGACATAGTGAGACAGTTCCTTATGGCCATGAACTAACTTAAGTACACACGGGTTGCTCAACTTTTTTTTTCCAGGTCCACTGACCATTAAGCCTGCTTCGCACTGTCACGCAAACGTCGGTAAATGAATGTTTAACACCGTTCCAAGATGCACCACATTTCAAGATGGCGGATCCTAGTCAGGAATCATGACCATGCAGCGATCATGTAGCGAGTATGTAACCCTAAGCCTAAGTAACAGCAACCGAGCTGGCCCCTCCCTAATCGGAATCAAACCCCGCCCAAGTGAACCAAGCTGGAGGTCGCATGATCTCGTTTGAGGAAGGGCTATATAGCTCGGTTTGTAGCGACTGGTTTCTGTTACTTAGACCTAGGGTTAGCCCATTGCTTGTGCTCATTTCGTTTCGAAGAAGAATGTGACTATTCGTTCACATTGATGAAAATATATAGCGTCATCAATACGAAGAACAGCCATGGCTGAGCCTGCTTTGAATTTGCCACTCAATAACTAATACTGAGGACGTACCAAAGATAAACGCGATAACTTAAAAAACGTGATAGAATAAACGTGGTTACCTATCACGTTGCTAATTAATTAGGTGAACAGACAACTTTGACGGTCTCTCCAGTGGGTTATGGGTGCACGAACTGACAACGCTGTAAAAAAGTTAGCCGTGTTACTAGAACACGGTAAATATTACCGCAGTTTTTCATTACCGAGTGGGAATACACAGCAACACGTCATTGTCTAGTTTGTAAAACTCAGACGTCCATTCGTTAAATAGAGTCACGTGCCAATGCGCGAGGAAGTTGCTCGCGTGGCAACCGTGGAACGGAGCTTTCATATTGGAGCTGTACCATAGATAAATAAATGACATTTATCTATGACTGTAGAGGTAGGCGTTCTAAGTTTCAAAAAATCTCAACAACGTTTTTTTTTCAAATTGCATAAAAGGTCAATCATTCGCCAATTAACTTCACCTGAGATGAATAAAACTCAATTCAGTCCAGCTAGATGGGTAAGAGTAGATTTGGCTAATAAAAAATGATATTCAATATATACACGCAGTTAACAATCAATCTTTATTGCTACAAAGGCAATGAAGCGCCAGCGCTCCACGCATGCCATGAAAACCATTACGTTAATTTGGCTTTTGAAATGCATATTGATGCATGCATGTAATGGCAGTAATTTAACACACAATTTGAGATTCACTTTCGGTTAATTTCGTTTTCCATACAATTGCTATAATGTTGAAGTTCAATCGCATGCTTACCATGCATGGGAGCCATGATGTTGAATAAAGCAATTCGAATCCACGTTGGCAATCTGGC
This sequence comes from Kryphioiulus occultus, assembly GCA_034687865.1. Lineage (NCBI taxonomy): Eukaryota > Metazoa > Arthropoda > Diplopoda > Julida > Julidae > Kryphioiulus > Kryphioiulus occultus. The sequence goes on along the minus strand of JAQGAF010000071.1, from coordinate 90,575 downwards.
AATTAGTGGCTGGAATATATTCTAATAGGTTGGAAAAAGGCAATTTTCTTCGTTCAAATATGGGGGGGAGGAATTATATCACATTGAAGGATATGAAATGTCTTTTCTAAAATACCTTATAACCTACACATTTATAGACGAATATGGGAAATTTCATCTGGTGTATGGCCAGAGCTATGCTATGTGGCCGCCTGACTGGATGACGCCATTGATGCGGCCATTTGATAATATAACGTCAAGAAAAACTTGAGTTTTTTGGCATACAACCTTTCATAATGTGTATTCGAGCAGTTGTTAAAACGAAATGCATTCTGGGTTTAGCACAGGACCCATTGAAGGCATTTCAAGATCGGAATCAATATACAGACTGTTTTATTTGACAATTGATTTTTATGGAGAATCCATAATTACCGTATACTATAGGAATGCATTTCAAATTAAGAAATCCATGAGCAAAGAAACACTACAAGTATAATCAACCAGAATCCTTCCGCCTTTAAGTTGCCATTGAATATGTGCAGAATTGCATAATTGGTTGTTTCCCCATAAAAGCCACAACTGAACTTCACCCTTGAATACAGAACAACTGATTGAATAGACTAAATTTAGATCAGAATTTAGATCTAAATTTAGACTGCGCATTCAAATCAAATAGGAAGTGCGTGTATTCCATAAATACCGAGTCGGTAATTTTACTGGGCAATTTTTTCTGAGGGTGCGAGGATATACGCCGTAGGCGACAATTTTACAACAAAAAAAAATTAAATAAAAATGATGGATTTTGCGGTATTTTCTTGAAATTTATGCCATATAAATTTGGACGATTATTTTATGAACACCTGAACTTCACCCTTGAATACAAAACAACTGAGTGAATAGACTAAATTTAGATCAGAATTTAGATCTAAATTTAGACTGGGCATTCAAAATCAAATAGGAAGTGCGTGTATTCCATAAATACCGAGTCGGTAATTTTACTGGGCTATTTTTCTGAGGGTGTGGGCAAATACGCCGCAGTATGAAGTACATATATTCTATACTGCTCAAACGGTATATAAGCTTACCTTCGATTTTTCCAGCATCTATCATTTGGTTGCGAGTTATATTTGCTGTGAGTCGCTGCAGAATAATACGTAAACCATTGGGAGGAAATGCTGAACCCGGTCGCCATTCTGGGGACCATTATTGGTGTGCTCATCGCCAACAACTATGTGCCTCCACCTCCATTGGGGGTAGAACACGTACCGTTAGAAATAACAATTGGCAAAGCTTTCGACTTCATAATAGGTAATATCGCTTGTTGCCATCTTTGAACCTTCTTAGTAAGTAGCTTGAAATTTACATATATCCTTCCGAATTGTTTGCAAAAAGAACAACTTTATTGAGAATTCACAAGAATCTGCAAACTTGACACGCATTTAACACGCTTAAATAAAATACTATTGAAAAAATGCACGATATAGATAAATCCTGATTCTGGCAATGTTTCTCATTTTCAAAATGAAATTATTTTTGAAATATTCGAAAACACCATATCTTCTCAGCCATCTGTACAGGTTAGTGATAACGTCTTTGGGCTCAAAGTTATGACTATAAAAGTGCACCCAAGCATTTCTTTGTCCTCTCTTCAAGTAAGCCATGAACTACTGCTGCGTCATCCAGCAATAATATGTAGTACCTTAATTAAGCAACTTTAAAGGTGCTGAAACTTAGTATGGCAGGCAAAACACCTTTTCTTGTTTCTAACACCCCTCAGCAAACCTAACAACCCAAAATGGGGCTTATTAAAATCTTGAGGTATTTAAAAACACCTATTTTACCTTTATTTCTTAGAGAGTAGTAGCCCACCGCCTCCCCTCCATTAACCCCAACTTAAAAATTTAAAATGGCAATCCATATCTAGTGATATATTAAACGAAAGCCATTAAAATATGCAATTTTATCGAAAATAAAATTGAATCTGCCCAACCGATTGATCGCTAATCTCAAAAATGTGGATTTTCACTCCAAGATTAACGGCATTCCGAATAATCCTAGTTGAAAACTTATGTCAGAAACTTAACTGAAAGCCCATATAATAAGCCATGTGCATGTCAGATTACGACCCAACTCGAACAATCATAAATGTAGTTGTCAGTAATGTTATTGAGTCATGAAAGGCAATACTAATTTTTCGTAAAAAATATTTTCAAAGTGGGCGCAGGATCAGCTGGTTCTGTCCTGGCTAATCGGCTCTCCGAAGACTCTACGAAAAGTGTTTTACTGTTGGAAGCTGGTGGTGATGAAAATATCATTAGTGAAATTCCCATGTTTGTCCAATTCCTTCAACTCAGTGATGTCGATTGGAAATACGAAACGGAGCAACAGTCTAACGGATGTCTCGGTTTTATAAACAAAGTAAATGAAAGTTGGTATTACGTGTATATTGACCAAACCCTATTTTATCATGTCACTTGTATGCGTCAACACAAATTAAGCAAAAAATGGGTATTTGCTTACTCTTCATTGAAAATCTACTTAACATTGATTCCATACTCTTAGCAATGCAAATTGGCACGAGGAAAGGTCCTGGGGGGCTGCAGCACAATCAACTACATGTTATACATTCGAGGAAATCGCCGAGATTATGACCAGTGGAAAGACTTGGGAAATGAAGGATGGGGCTATGAAGAGGTATTACCGTACTTCAAAAAGTCTGAGGACAACACCGACCCTGAGCAGGCTGCTGACAGTAAGTAGGAAAACACCTTTGAATAAGTAAGAATTTACAATGACCAGTGACATCAAATGCCTGTGAATGGCCAGAACAAACCAGGAATTTTTGTTATTTCAGCTAAGTATCACGGTACTGGAGGCTACCTCACAGTTTCAAAAAATCCCTACCACACAGAACTATTGCCAGCCTTTTTAGAGGGGGCCGCAGAGCTGGGTCATCCTTTGACAGATGTCAATGGCGAAAACCAAACCGGTAGGTAATGATGCATTTATGCTCGATATTCCATTTAAGGCAGATTATTTCTAAGAAAATGCCACAGTATACTGCAGGAATTATGCAAGTGCACAGCACAACCAGGAAAGGTACTCGTTGCAGTACTGCAAAGGCCTTTTTAAGACCAGCTGCGACAAGGCCCAATCTGACAATTATAAAGGGAGCGTATGTAATTAAGGTAACGCATTCAGGCTTCGATTTCATCAATTCTAAGATCGTCAATGACCCTGTCGAATAGATTAGAAAGCAAAGAAAATAATTCTCAAACGTAGATTGCGTAATTCAGAACGTTTTGTAATGCTTAGGTTTCATTTGACGCCCAAAAACGAGCTTCGGAAGTGACATTTGACGTATTGGGACTAAGATATCGAATGAAAGCCAACAAGGAAATCATTCTGTCTGCAGGTGCAATAAACACCCCACAGCTTTTAATGTTGTCAGGGGTAGGACCAAGAAGCCATCTGGAATCGCTGGGTGTAAGTGATAATCCTTTTAATGTACGTCCCTCTACTGTCGTTATGATTATTAGACAGCGTTTGACGGTTGATCATTTAATCTAGATTCCAGTAGTGGCGGATTTGCCAGGAGTGGGTGAAAATCTTCAGGATCACATTACCGTCCCCGCAGTCGTTTTCACCGTCAATGATACGGTTTCAATTACTGGGACCCGATTGTTAACTGATCCTACAAACCCTCTAAAATGGTTGAATGGACAAGGTTTCCAACATTTCTTAAGATTTAGCTTTTCATACGAATTTTGATTATCACGGTAATCTAATGCATTCGTTAACATTTATTTAGGTCATTTCACTATAACTGGAGGAATAGAAGGTGTGGCGTTCTTGAAAACAAAATATGCAAATACTAGTGATGACTGGCCAGATATACAGTTGCACTTTGTTGGAGCAAGTTTTGTGAGTGATGATGGACTGTGGAACAGGCATACAGTAGGCTTAACGGAGGAAGTAAGTGGCGACACAATTGAAAATATTGAGAAATCACACCTCGCACTTTAATCATGTAGCGTTGTACAACCAATTCCAGGCATGGCAACAATATTTTGTGCCCATCCTCAACAGAGACACATTTTCCATCAACCCATGCCTACTGCGACCAAAGAGTACTGGTTATATCCGCCTTCGAAGCACCAATCCATACGAACATCCCATAATCAATCTCAATTATTTCAATCATGCGGAAGATATAAAAACAATGGTTGAAGGTATATCATCATTCCACAACTATAGCAGTATATTCCGTTGAAATAGTCTGGTTAAATTCGTTTCTACGCGTATTCTTTCACAGGCATTAAGGCGGCTATAGCCATTGGTAACTCGGATGCCTTTAAAAAATTTGATGCGCAGTTTATTCCCACTGTGTTCCCAGGATGCGAGGGTTTCGAACCAAAGTCTGATGGGTATTTTGAATGTTTGGCAAAGCATTTCTCGGCGTAAGTATAAATTCGTTTGACTTCTCACAAAAGTCGAGTTTCCCTGCATACGAGCAACATTATTTCTCATATCTAAACAATAATTATAGCACGACTTGGCATCCAGCTGGTACTGCCAAAATGGGAGTGGCTACTGATCCAATGGCAGTGGTAGATGCAAAACTCAGGTTAGTAAATAATCCCTTATAAATAATCTGACATTATTTTAGCAACTAGACAGTTGGTATTTTATTTATTACGTTTACATGCAGACGTTACCTGTGGATTTACATGGCCACTCGTAAAATTTTTCTTTGAGTCAAGTTTGGGGATATGTTCTATCTGGATTTGCTAAAACCAGATTCAGTATAAGACTAATTTTCCCATACTGTTCTGCTCAAACGTTTGCAATTCCATATAAAGTTACACGAATGGGAGTTTCACTGAATCTTGTTTTATATTTATCACAAACACCATAAAAAGGAACTGAAGTGCATATGTCAATTTAAGCCTGTTTAAGGTGTTTACATGGTATATACTGCATGTATGCTACTTGCATTAAGCAAAATGTCTTCCATAAAACAACTCCCATGCATTTTCGCAAATCAAGTCTGCTTTAAATCGGGTCAAGATAGGTAAAATCAGTTTACATGCACAACTTGGTGCTGCATGGATTTGAAAGTTGTAAAAATCTTCCTACTTCGGGAAAACTTTCAACACCATATGCCGTCTTCTTGAAGTTCTTCTCAATGAATAACACGCACTGATGGTGACCATTATTACCCTTTGCAGAGTCTACGGTGTCAAGGGACTGCGAGTTGTGGACGCTTCCATAATGCCTCGTGTCGTTTCCGGTAACACGAATGCACCGACAATCATGTGTGCTGAAAAGGCCGCGGATATGATCAAAGCGGCATGGGCGTAATTTGATCGGGAACATACTGTATAGATCGAAAATTCAAGGGCATTTTAACATTTTCACTAACAATGTCCACCTCGTCGAAGGTTATGTTGAAAAGTTATAAGTTCGTTATTTAATAAAATAAACTTAAATAAATTAAACTCATTGTTCCACTCGTCTTGTTTTGCGACCTAGACGTCAGCTGATCATCTTTGTTAGCTCAAAAATGTAAGGCGATAGTCATTCTCAAAATGATGTTCACTCGTCACACATGTCGTATACCGGTATAAATATAGGCTGGTCGGCTACTGTACATGGCACTTTTTTCGATTCATGGTTATCTTGCCCAATCATTAATTGTTTTGATGAGCAGGTGATGATTTTGGATCATCAACCTGCACCCAATTACCTTGCTCATATTCGTATTAACCCTAAGCATAGCCTCCTAAATATACCAGGCCTGAATACAGGTAGTTCACAATTTTTCATAAACACAAAACGCCTCTTGAGGGCGCTTTGCAGAGCGCTGATTGAACAACCAGACCAACTTCCAACTGTTAAACGCTCCTGATTGAATGTTCAACCTAGCTCAGGGTTTGGACATTTGTGTTCCCAAAAAGCTAGTAGTCACAACCAACGAACCATTGTGGTATTATTACCGTAGAAATTCGCCATATCCTGTTGACAGCACCGTACTGTTAAGAACAAGTTTAGACATGGGATTAACTCAAAACCAAAAATGAAATTCACTAAATTACAGGCAGAGCTTAAAACCTGCTTTTGGAAAGAGCATGCCAAGTTCAAAAATACAACCTTTGGACCCACAATGAACTCAAATCTAAAATTCTTCTGAAAAGATGTTGAATCTTTACATAAAAATAATGACCCTTTAGTGCAGATCTGAGATCGACTAGCTATCGACTTGTGGGCATCTTTATGGAAGTACAGCTGGAGTTGGAATGAAGTACTTTCATATTTCATCAAGTCAAAAGATAATACCGCCCCTTGGATTTCTCAGGACAGTAAGTATTAAGTTGAAATAATTCGATGAGAAAATTGATCTTGACATTTCATTAGAACAATTTTGGTAACTGAAATATAAAAAAATCATAAAAGCACATGAGTGAGTGAAATCTCATATATAACATGTATATCTACTGTGTCTCATGAGGAATTGCGTGGTGGTTTCAAAGTAATGTGACCAGTAACCGCTACACAGTAATGTACATGTAGTCTTACAAGTTGGCCATGTCTACCCCTGTGCTACGGCAAACAGTGTCAGCACCGGTGCCATTAACGTCAGTCGGCGTTTAGGATGAAGACAGCCTATTGTTAATAAAACGCAATGTTGTTTATTGAATTGAAGATTCCAGTAATAGCCAAACTGCCGGTTGTGGAAAAAAACCTTCAGTATAAATCTGGACTGTGTGATATCCGGTTTCGATAGTTTAAAGTTAGTTGGAAAGGCCAGCTACATCTACGAATGTGTTGTACACGGAAGAGTTTGGTCTTGTATTTCTTAGCTAGATTTTTTACTTAGTCACTAAATTTATTCAGGTATACTTTACAGCCATCTTCAATGTTTATTTTTCCTTTGACAATTTCGAAAAAACATGGTCATAGTGCTACAGTTCCTTATGGACATGCATGGGACTAAAGAATATGAAGTAACTTAAGAAACGCAAGTTATTTCAAGTCTTTCTTCTTTCGCAGGTCCTCTGACCATTATGACCAGTGATCATGTAGCGAGTATGTTAGCGCTACATCATCACTGCAGCTGGAATTTTATGCAGCGTCACACGAGGCACGTATAACTACGCTTGAATTTTCGCAAATATTTAGTTTCGACTTACAAGTATATGCGCAACTTTATTGCTCATACCAAACAATCCTCGTAAACAATACTTGTACTGTACATGTACATAATTGTTTTTCATCCAGTTGGTACTGTCAAAATGGGACTGGCTACTGATGGTATGACAGTGGCAGAGTCAAAACTCAGGTTAGTAAATAATCCCGTAAATAGCCCAAAAATATAAGGCAGCATATCAGGCTCAAGATGATGTTCACTGATCAAACACGTCTTATAGAAAGTGTACATGTATGTTGGCCCGCAACTGTATAGGCACATTTTCTGATTCAAGGTCATCTTGCTCAAACATTAACTGTTTTCCATTCTACGCTGTAGGCGCCGTTGGTCGGGTCAGATGTTATGAGAGGGTTGTCAGGGAATGTGAAAGGGAAATGTGCTTTTGAGTGACTAAAATCGAGCAATTTTGCTCAAATTGTGATAAAGCGTGCCAAGAGCAGCTTTATTTCCATTTGGAAGACATTTTAATGAGCAAAAATACTTATGCACTATACATTGTATAATGTGTTTACTTTATCTAAAATAGATGGAATAGCGTAAGAATTGGACTCCAGATACTCTGGCACTAATACAAAAGCTACATGCACTGTACATGTAGAATTAATCTTGTTTACCCCTTTGATATTAATGTTGCTGTCTATATATCGCGCTTGTGGATAGTCTCAATGGGATGTTTGCCAATCATTTCGTTTTTTATTTTGAAAGTTTACAAAGTGAGTGGATTGAAGCTAATCGATGAGACAATCATGCCCTAATTACTTCGGTAAACACGAATGCTCCAGTCATTATGATCGCTGAAAAGACACGATTATTAAATCGTGTAATTTCCAAGTGAATGTCCCACTCACAATTCCATGTAATTGTCCTGAATGTCACAATTGCAGGAATAAAGTGAATTGGACGTTTCAGATTCCGAATGGCATTTTAATAAATGCCATTCGGAATCTGAAACGGTGAAACGTCCAACGTGAAATGGCATTTTAATAAATGCCATTCGGAATCTGAAACGGTGAAACGTCCAATTCACTTATTCCTGCAATTGTGACATTCAGGACAATTACATGGAATTGTGAGTGGGACAGTTACTTGGAAATTACATGATGCGCGTGTACTACCATGGGTTAGAGTCGATTCGTTAACATGAATTTGACAGATTACAAATTAGTAGTCATCTTAATTATTCTTTTCATTCATACAACAAGTAAAACATTTTCTTTTCATCATCACGTATAAACAAATGCAAATTGATCTATAATAAAATCATTAGTCTATTAGTCGTTTTGAACATATGCGAACGTATTTTTGATTTTATTGATTATTCATGCGCATTGCATATTCATGATCATCAAGTACATGTAATTATCACGAAATCTGAATTCATAGTTTTCAGCCAGGGCGTTACTGAACTACGTTTAGGCTGTCCATGTCAGAAAACTACTGTAATCAGTTCTTAACTGCACAATCTTAGAACTCTTGTATGTCAAATTAGGCCTATATGTTATTGTTAATTTTTTTATTTGCTTAGGGCTTACACATTTTTACACATGTCTATATATATACTGTCTTTATCACTAAATAAATTCATACACTAATCGGTTCTAAGTTAAGGGACAAGGGTTTTTCTTAATTGTCAGATACATTCGATGCTTTCGCAAAGGCAATTCAGACATACAGATGCTGCGTTCCATAGCAATCTAAGTTATAGCAAATATTACCAAAATTATCAAAAAATATGTCTTTTAACTAATTTGTTTTATGCAGCTGATTAATGAATTGTTTTATGAATTAACGGATTAGTTTAACTAACATTATTTTACCTTAAAAAAAGATAACTGATTGAACTGCTATACAGGCCAACTGAATTCAACTTATGCAAGTCATTAAACCAACACGAATTAGTCTTGAAATTGAATATCCTGATTAAAGAAAGGTATATATAGCGAAAAGCTAAGCAAATAAGTGGGTCAGATCAAGGCTTTGGGGTAAGAGTCGGATTTAAATCTAGGCCATGACAATGTGAAGAATTTGTATAGTAGCTAGGAATTTCCATGGGAATTAAAAATAAAACGGGGTAGGGGGAAATGCATACAAGTCAGCTCGTTTTGCCATTATAGTTTACTTTTTCATGAGATAATATACACCATGTCTTTGATAATTGGCTAACATACTCGTAGAATAGGTCAATATCATTCCCTCATGCCTAGCAAGAGCATTTGTATAAAATAGGTGTCAAGTTACTATGCACAATAATAGGGCATTACCTGTGGAGGTCTGTACCATATTTAAATTTTCGGTTTCGCTTCTACGAATTTTTGGGTCTTAAAATAAAAACTGACTAATACAAATATAAACTAAATGAAAGGATAACTGAAGAACAAAAACGTAAATGTAGCCAATGAGAATTTGGCGCTTGGACAAATTACATGTAAGATTGTAAAGATGAATTTCAGCTGTTTCAAGGCGCCTGAAATACTAAATGTTTGATTTCACAATTGATTGGTTTGGAGAATAAATGATTTTGTGATACATTTTAATTGCTGCGTCTTTTTTGTAGCTGTCATTGGTAATTTTAACTGCCGTACATTAAGCCTTTCAGGAAATCCTCGAGCAACGAAAAACTATATATAACCAGTCAAAATCCTTCAGTCTTTACACGTCGTCTCTGAAGAACAAAATCCAAAATGTAGCCAATGAGGATTTGGCGTTTGGACAAATTACACGTGAGAATGCCAAAGGTGAATTTCAGTTGTTGCAGGGCGCCTATTGAAAGCATATCAGGATGGGGATCGATATACTGAATGCTTGATTCACAATTGGGTTGTTTGAGCAATCCATTAATTTTAGTGATACATTCTTGATACATATCAAGTGATACGTCTTCTCGCAATTGTCATTGTGACTTAATTGCCACACATCAAGGCTTTCAAAAAATTCTCGAGCAACGAAAAACTAAATAATCAGCCAAAACCCTTCAGCTTTTATCATCATTTGAATATGAGCAAAATTGCGTAAGTGAACCTACGTGTTTCTTTCCCCATAACTCACGAAAAGGAAGCGGAAACTGTTCGATTGTTTAAAGAACACCTGAATTTCACCCTTGAATAGAGAAAAGTTGCATCAAGGATGATTGCTAGCGGAGGCCAGTAATGTTCAAACAGAAGTACTAGCTCTCGTCAAACAGTAAGTCACCTTCGATTTCTTCGACATCGACCATTTGAGAAGAAGGTGCTAAGAAGATATTCTGTATATAATGAAAGTGCTCGGCGTTCGCCAGAATTAAATTACGGACTCAAACTAGGAGAAAATGCTGAACTTGATGTCACTGCCCGTTTTGGGGCCTCTTTTTGCTTTGCTCTTCTCCAACAACTATCAGCCTCCGAGAACATTCGTGGTACAAAGAGGACTTGGCGATGTTTACGATTTTATAGTAGGTAATATCTCATTTTGCTTTATTTACAATTTCACATCGTCTTATTAAGTAGCTTTCATTATGCATGGATCTCTCCTAATTTCTTGCCACGAACAACATTATTCATACAGGCTCTTAAATGCAACCTTAAATGAGATTTTGGAATAATATTAAACTTATTTCGCATTCAGTACATTTGAGTATGCATGCAGCTTATAAGTTCAAGCATGATGAATACATTTTGCCATTTCACTATGGATAATTTGACCAGATGACTGCGTGAAAAAACTTGAAAGAACTTGAAAAACTAGAAAATGCAACAATGTCATGCGCAATATACAAAAAAATAACCTCCAATAGTATAGCAATCGAATTTTTGGTTTACTTACTGTATACGTGCTGTGTACTGTTTTCAAAACACTTTGTATAATCTTTCACAAGACTGTTTTAGAAACTGCCATTCCTCGATATTTTTCATCATAGACATGAACATGTAGGTAGTATAATATGCGCGATCCAATGCAGTAAATTGCAAATTAATTTTTCATCATATATGCGATATAATATCAATTTTCATGAAGTATAGCCATTAATGTGCGATCCAATGCATTATAATGAAAATTGAAACAATGACTAAACGTCTGCAAGGATATAGGGTTAAACGTTGCCAAGACCTGTACCACATCATGTGACATGCTTAATACCTGTCCCGGAATAGACAGACAAAGGAAGGTACAGTATATAGGGCATAAATTCCCTAAGTTTCACTTGACCTATAACATATTGAGGGAAAACTTAAGGGGACTCGCGCTATTCTGATCATTACTATTCGTTTACTATGAAGTACAATGTCAAGTGAGTACTTCATAACTCTGGTCCAGAACAAATTAAAAAAATCATTACAAATATAACCATTACCAATAAGCAATGGAGTCAAGGATTACCAAACATCACAATGTAAGGTCAATTGCATCTATTAAGAGAAATGTAGAAACCATTTTCAGTTACAGAATAGTTACTGGTAACAGATTATTGTTCAACTTATTGCGCAAAATTTAGCAACATACCGATAATCGATATTCTTGAAATTAAGTCCTAGAATACCAATACGTTAAGTCGTTAACATTGTATTTTATGTTCAAATTATGATCACTTTTAGCCATGATAATTAATCTTATCGCATCCAGGTTTCAAAGGAACCAACTACTGAATGAGTAAATACCCATGCAAATTTCAAAATATACATGTAGATACTGTTAAAAACATGTTTTATGTCCCTGAGCCTTCAAAAAAACAATTCGAGTAATCGCTAATCCTTTAGCAGCTTCCACCAATTTCTTTAACATACAATACATGACTTTGCAAGACATTATTTGCAAATAAAGCTGCTCTCCATCAAGACTGACAGCATTCGCCTAATACTGTTTTATTTAAAATCCACGGTGTATTCAAGAGACGTTTTAGTAAAGTCATAAGGTGCGAAACTTGAATCTAAGTCACGATGCATGTGTTGCAAATGAAAGCTAGAAAGAGATGTATAATGTCCTGAATAGTCTTCCATTCATCCAAGGATCTATGGCCTATACATTATCAAGTTACATTTTAAGTACTTAGTTTATAGACGGGTATTGCAGATTTGTAGTATGTTTGATTCGTGTTTGTCGCAATTTAAGTTGACGACAATGCGTTGGATAAAGCCTAATAAGTTGTGACACGTTACGATTAAATAAAACAACATCCTGAAAACGTCTAACAGTCGTGCGAGAAATTGGCTTCAGCAATTACCAGTAGCATTAACCTCGATTGAAAAAGAACAAACTGTTTACATAATATCAAGTAACCTTCGATTTCACGGCAGTATTTCCTGTTTGCACAAATCATCATTGATTTCATTCGTTTACAATACTTTGCATTGCAAATGTGCCCCTGAAATACCGGTCACGTAAGAAGAGTAAGAGCGGGCACAGTTTACTTTAATCACAAACTAAATTTATTCATTGGCTGCACTTGCAGTGGAATCGATTTAGCCATGCAAAGCTAAATTTTTTTGGATACAGATTTTTGCGAAAATAAAACCAAAACTCCTCGTTTTTTGAATGGCTAATATAATGATTACCAGCTACTGTAATAGTAGTCTTAGTTGAGATACAACTACGTGTATAAAGTTGACATGTGATTGTGATTTTGCAATAAGTTATTTTTTAATTAAAAATAATGTACATTCCTATACATGCACATAGCATTCATGTGCCACGGTAGCAAAGTTTGCCATGATCGTCACCTCCTCTCGCCTTGGCACGTGTCTCTGTTCAATGAATCATGCTATAGTATTTAAGTGGCAAATTCAAATTCCTGAAAACTCTTAAATTTTGTGTTCGTGAAATGCACAAACTATGAAACTCACTGAATGGTTGTCATGAATGTCATTTAGTCACGGTTATACCGTTGAACCTCTAGTGTTGACCACCTCCGCACGTTGACAACATTTTAACTGAACGGATAGACATCACATTAACTCAATGATAGACGACATCTATACATGTTGACCACTTCTTTATGTTGTATGGTGTATGCCGATTGTTTAGACTATGACACACAATAGCAATTTACTCTCTGTACTGTGACCAGTACGGTCTCAACATGTAAAGTCCTGTATGATTACATTGATTGGCTGCTTGCAAAATGTATAATGTACACCCCTTAACAGTAACAGTCTCTGTAGAGGTAGAAGAGTTCATTTTGGACTACAATTCAACTCAGTACCCTCAGTCTCCTACGGAAAACGGAGGCTTGCCAGTAAATGGGGAAATTAACTTTTGAATTTAAATCTCAATTTTAGATTTATGCTGTTTATTACCACAACAGGTAGGATAATGGACTGGATATGCATTCTAATCTTACGGAATAAAATTTGTAAGTACATGGGCAGTTCAATTAGTCATTTGCTGAGCTGCCCCATGTACTTAAAGTCATTTGTTATGGAAAAATGCCGAGATATTCTGAGTGGAATAGCCAGTGTTGATAGGGCTTTCACTATTTTCGATTACAATAAAGTTAGGATAAAGATTGGCTCATTTTTTTCCAAAAAAAAATGAATGATTACTGTGAAATGTAAGTACAGTACATGTAGTTCGCATAACCCCGTATCAGTACAAGCCCCGTTCCATATATTGACCAACTCCTTATGTTGACCAGTTTGCTACAGTCCCTTGAGTGGTCAACTTACAGAGGTTCTAGTGTAGTCTACACAAATTTTTCATAATGAAACATTTTCAAAGTTGGTGCAGGATCAGCTGGCGCTGTCATGGCTAATCGGCTCTCCGAAGACCCTAACAGTCGTGTTTTACTGCTGGAAGCTGGTGGTGATGAAACAATCGTTAGTGAAATTCCTGTGTTGTGCGGTTACCTTCAATTGAGTGATCTCGATTGGAAATACAAAACGGTGCCACAGCCATACGGATGTCTCGGTTTGAAAAACAGGGTAAGTGAAAGCCGGCATTCACTTAAATTAAATGCAATCATGACTTGGCAAAATCTAAGAAAACATTGCTCAGTTGGTATTACGTGTACTGGGGCAACCCAATTGTGAGCCGTCCTTGCATGCGTCAACACGAATTAAGCACGAGATGAGTATTTGTTTACTCTTCATGGAAAACCCACTTAACATTGATTTCTTCTCTTAGCAATGCAATTGGCCACGAGGAAAGGTACTGGGGGGCTCCAGCACAATCAACTACATGATTTACATTCGGGGAAATCGCCGAGATTATGACCAGTGGGCAAAGTTGGGAAATTATGGATGGAGTTGGGATGAGGTATTACCCTATTTCTTAAAGTCTGAGGACAACACCAGCCCATGGCAGGCTCAGGACAGTAAGTAGGAAAACGTTTCTGAAGATTTTGGGAAACGTGATGCTTATTGGAGTCTGTCTAATTCCTCGTACATGTACCGTATTTACGTACAGTACAATGAAGTAGGAAATTAAAATGACCAGTGACAACAAAGGCCTGTAATGGTCAGAATAAACCAGGAATTTTCGTTATTTCAGCTAAGTATCACAGTACTGGTGGCTACCTCACAGTTTCAGATATTCCCTTCAAGACTCCTCTTTTGGCAGCCCTTTTACAGGGTGCCGGAGAGCTGGGTTTGCCTACGAGAGATCTCAATGGCGAATTCCAAACGGGTAGGTGTGGTGTATTTCTACCCGATATCTCATTTCATTCTGAGTATTTATGAAAAATTGTCACATTATACCACAGGAATCATGCCCGTCCCATCTACAACCAGGGGAGGTGCTCGTTGCAGCACTGCAAAGGCCTTTTTAAGGCCAGCTTCTGCAAGACCCAATCTGCAAATTATAACGAATGCGCACGTGATTAAGGTAATCTGAGAACACGAAAATAAATAAAGCAACGCATTATTCAAAAAAATTGAATCGTGTAATATTTTCAAGTGACAGTCATTGGTAGCATCACTTGCAAAGAACTTTCATTTTAATTATCATTGTGCCACAATGCAGCATTCAGAAATTCTTAGTTTTTTGCGCTGTAGATTTTATTTGATGACCAAAAAAGGGCGTCGGGGGTGATATTTGACAGACTTGGACGAAGATATCGAGTGAGTGCCAAAAAGGAAGTCATTCTGTCAGCAGGCGCAATAGGCACCCCACAGCTTTTAATGCTGTCAGGAGTAGGACCAAGAAGTCATCTGGAATCGCTGGGAGTTAGTAAAAGCACTTTTAATGCCTGATATCATCGTTATGATTTTCCATCAGCGTTTGAAGGCACATCATGTAATCTAGATTCCAGTAGTGGAAGATTTGCCAGGAGTGGGTGAAAATCTGCAGGATCACATTTCCGGTGGCGGAGTCGTGTTCACGATCGATTATCCGGTGTCGTTGGTTCAGAACCGAATAATAGCCAACCCCGGATACATTTTGGACTGGTTCTTGAATGGTCGAGGTTGCCAACATTTCTGAAAATTTGGCTTTTGTTGCGAATTTCGATTTTATCTCGGTAACCTTATATATGCATTCATTGACATTAATTTAGGTCCTCTAGCTTCACCCGGTGGGATAGAAAGTGTGACGTTCGTAAAAACAAGTTACACAAATGCGAGTGATGACTGGCCAGATATGGAGTTGCACTATGCTTCAGGCAGTGCTGTGACAGATCGAGGACAGCAATTAAGGCACATTGCGGGTTTAACGGAGGAAGTAGGTGGCGACCCAATCCATTAATCAGGAAAAATCAACAACTTAGGGAATTAAGATGTCTTACTGCAATTCTCTTTGGTGCTTCCCAGCATTACACATTGAGAAGTCCTAACACGCATTGTAATCATAAAATGTTCAACCAATTTCAGGCATGGCAACAATATTTTGTGCCCATCATCAACAAAGATACATTTTACTTCTTGCCAACCCTGCTTCGACCAAAGAGCACTGGTTTTATCCGCCTTCGAAGCTCAAACCCATACGAACATCCCATAATCGATCCCAAGTATTTCACTCATCCAGACGATATACGTACAATGGTCGAAGGTATATCGTCCTTCTAGTAATATTCAGTTGACATTTCTGGATAAATGGCTTCCTGTTCTACCCTATCTTTCACAGGTATTAAAGCAGCTCTGGCCATTGGTAACTCAAACGCAATGAAGGAATTTGGTGCCAGGTTTATTCCCACTGTGTTCCCCGGATGTGAAAGTTTCGATTTTCACTCTGATGAATATTTCGCTTGCCTGGCACGGTTTTACTCGAGGTGAGTATAACTACGTTTAAATTCTTGCAAATGTCGAGTTTTCTAGCCTATGAACATCATTTTTCCTCATAACAATTTTTTTATATAGCACGATTTATCATCCAGTTGGTACAGCCAAAATGGGTGTAGCTACTGATCACATGGCCGTGGTAGATCCAGAACTCAGGTTAGCAAACAATCCCATAAGTTATCTAAGGCAAGTGAACTAAGTGTAGACAAATTGAATACTTTAAAAGTAAAATAGGCATAGCTTGCCTCAAAATACTATACGATTCTATGTCGCATCTACACATGCATTTACATGTAGTTTTATCTATGCAAGTATGTTGTAGCTCCATTCAATGCGGTTGATATTACTTTACAACCCGATTAAACCATACGTATCATTGTACAACTTACAAATGCATTGTGTTCCACTAATAAATATCGAATATAACTTGTAATTATAAGTAACTCGAGTAAAATTGAACTCTTAGCATTCGGTTTACTATACTTGTCACTTCTAAAGGTATGGAGCTATATATGGAGCAAGAACACAGAAGTGCAAAAATTGATTGGTGTGGAACACAAACACTTGGAGCCAATGTATTAAGTACATGTACTCCATATCTTTGTGGAATACGGCTTTGGTACTGCTATTTTGGCATTGTGGGCACCCTGAATATACTACAAAATCCCGTAATACACTGCACATGAGATAATGTACATTTGTAATACATGTATTAGATTGGATGCTACAGTGGATAAAGGGTATTAGAGTGTACTGCTTTTTAGAGCGTGTTATCGTAGGCCTACTAATGGTGACCTTTACCCTTTGCAGAGTCTACGGCGTCAAGGGACTGCGAGTCATTGACGGTTCCATCATGCCCCTTATCGTTTCCGGTAACACGAATGCACCGATAATCATGATCGCTGAAAAGGCCTCGGATTTGATCAAAAAGGAATGGAAACTTTAACGCCAACATACCATGTTTCTCGAACACTCATGGGCATTTTCACGTTTTCACTAATAATGTCCACCTCGTCGATGGTTCTCTTATTTGTTATTTAATAAATTAAACTTGCTTTACCTATGTGATAATCCTTCCAATAGTCCTGTTTTTGCGTCCTAGAAATCGGTTTATCAGCGATCTTTGTTAGCTCAAAATGTGTAGTCTGGTCCGCACTGTACGAGACACTTTTTTTTCCGATTCAAGGTTAACGTTGTATGATCGTTATCTGTTCCAAATTTGAATTGTTTTGAATTCTACGCTTGGGGCGCTGCTACGTTTGACCACGTACCCTGAGGGCGTTGCCAACGAATGAGCAGGTGGTAGTTTCGGATCATCAACCCATACCCAATAACCTTGACTCTTTTAACTTCAAGATACCATTTAATTACAAGCGCTATTAGATTGATTAGATGGACAGAATGTCGTTAAATTGGACATGCTTAAACAATATAAACTTCAGACTATCGAAAGCGATGAACACCTGCCTGTTTTACATATAATACATGTACGTGTTCTATACGTGATATGGGAAGTTATAATTTAATTGAGGACGTTGAAGGGGGAGTAGCCAAATGATTGAAATGATGACGGAGTCAGCGAAATATACCATTAAAACCATTGTGTTTTCATCCAGTTTCAAGATTTGTAATGACTACATTTAAATGCTCCCATTACAGTAGATCTTGGTGCACATGTCTGCAAAGAGTCATTTAATTGAATTGATGAGATTCAAACGATTAATAACAGGGTTCCCAAATCTTCAGTAACATAAAATCCTCTAACTTTCCCAGGTTTCCCATGTTAAAATTCGAATTTTTCCCTTACTTTTAGAGTCTTCCCATCGATCTACAGTATTTATATTGAATTTGTATAATAAAGGAATTCACACAAAAAATTATTAATGAACTTTCTTAGTTCGTCGGAGTACTGAGATGCTCGGAATTTATTTTAATTTGGAAATTTTCTATATTGCCATACTTTAGAAGGAACCAATCTGCCATATTGGGGTTTTCTTTGATTGTGCAAAGGTGATCAACGCTAAAATCACACGCTAAAATTGATTTATGAAAACCTTCTGAATTGAAATTATAATTAAAAGGTTAGGAAATGTCCTGACTTTCCCAGGTTTCCCAGGTTCTGTGGGAACTTTGTACTTAACACAGCTACTGTAACAATAATTGAAATTTGTTTTTTTTTAAAGAATTGTTATTTAGTTTTGCTATCGTATACATGTAGTTTTTGCGCATCCTAGTCACGAATTATCGTCAAGTATGGGTTATTGCACCAAATTCGGACAATGGCCCAACCTGAAGGTAAAAGATTAGAGAAAAATTATCTGGTGCCAATTTCATCCCAACATAATATCAGTGATAGTTTTTACGACATAAAAACTGGATTCACTGAATACAATGGTCACGCCTACAAACTTTGGCTTAAAACTCATCGTATACATGTACGTGACCCGGTAGGTTTATGAGTGACCACCTAGGGTCCAGCATCAACACATAAAAAATACGAATAGCATCTATAATTTTCCGAGTCATTGGATTCACCTTGGTTAGATGACTGAAACGTGATTGAAATATCATGATTGAGTGGTTTTATGATGAACTCTAAACTAAATTTGATACCACTTTATAAAAATCGGATCTGAGGAATAGTGTATTTTCTGCACTCCGTGAAAGTCAAGTGATAGTTAAAGTGAAAGTGACAAAGGTGTGCTAAAATACTGAACAGGATTGCTGGAAACATGAGGAATTTGTTGCCACTGCGTCTGTTAGGAACTTTTATTGTTGTCCATTATTTTAATGGCGATCTTCAGCTTTTGAAAGCACAAGTGGAAGAGAGCACAAATGACGATTTGTACGACTACATCGTAGGTAATTGTCACCTTATTATTTTTCAGATCGATCTTATTAGTCTTAAGTTATCTGTATTATTTTAACTTTACTGCAATTAATGAAAACTCCAATAACCAAATGTTCGAATACTAAAATTCCAATAAGAAATATACAGAGAAAAGAGCTTTTCTATTTCGTAGCTTCATGTTGAGAAATAAAGTGGGCAAAATATCCTGGTTGGTTAATTTGAAGACAATGAAATAGTTTCAAAGCTGAATTTTATCAATAAGATATAAATACTTCAAAGTCGGTGCAGGATCAGCTGGATCAGTTGTAGCCAGTAGGCTTTCAGAAGATGACAACATTCGCGTTTTACTATTGGAAGCTGGGAAAGATGAAAACCTGATAAGTGAAATTCCGATGCTATGCAGTTACCTGCAATTAAGCGATCTCGATTGGAATTACAAAACAGTGCCACAGAAGAACGGATGTCTCGGATTAGAAAATAAGGTAAACTTTTAGTAAGCTTTACCTTTAACGTCCGTTTTAATATTATCGAGTTCCTACTGCCACGAAAACTTCCCGCATTCCATAGCAATGTCATTGGCCACGTGGAAAAGTACTGGGGGGCACCAGTGTAATAAACTACATGGCATACGTACGAGGTAATCGTCGGGATTTTGACCAGTGGGCATCCCTCGGAAACTATGGATGGAGTTATGAAGAAATCCTGCCTTATTTCTTGAAATCAGAAGACAACACCATCCCCTGGATACCCAATGACAGTAAGTATGGTCAAGTCCCTCAATGCTAAGGACCTCTTTGTATGAATGTGGTTAATATATCTGGTTTGTACGAATTAACGATGTTTAACATTACATAGTAGAAAGAATTAACAATCTAGAATAGTCCCTACTCCGACGTAGTGCACACCTCGGGTGCACATTCGCCAAATGCATTTATAAATATTGTACACGTTTGGCAATCGACCAAGCCAATGTGAAATAAAGGCTTTATTTGCACATGTTTCAGATAAATATCACAGGAGTGGAGGCCACCTCACAATTTCAGAAACTGTATATAAGACGCCCTTATTAGCGGCCATGTTAAAGGCGGGTAGGGATCTAGGATATCCGACCAGAGATACGAATGGCGAATTTCAAACAGGCAAATAAGAATCTTGATAATTTAATATAATATTTTATTTACTATATTCTTGAAAAGTTTCATAAACGTTTTATTTTTCTATAGGGATAATGCCAGTGGCAGCTACAATTCGTAGGGGTGCCCGCTGTAGCGCTGCCAAGGCATTCCTGTGGCCATTTGCTGACAGATCTAATTTACAAATTATTTTGAATGCTCACGTAGTAAAGGTAGGAATGTAATAATTCATTTTTTCAACGGAAAAATAAATTTCGCAAACCGAGTCCACATTTTTCCATAAGCTTTCTACGAATTTTGCTGAATTATTCAGGAAGTAAGAAATACAAAGAATTAAGTTGATTTCTAATCATCGTGTTCTTTAGATTCGCTTTGATGAAAACAAGCGAGCAACAGGAGTGGTATATGAGAGATTTGGACAGACATTTGAAGTCAGAGCTAAAAAGGAGATAATATTATCAGCAGGAACAATAAATACTGCACAGCTCTTAATGCTATCAGGAGTAGGACCAAGGAGCCATCTAGAAAGTTTCGGTGTTAGTACATGTATATACCTGAACAAATTTATGAATTTAACAATTTAATGTCAGTGGTGGAATGAATAGATTCATAATCAAGACGTGCCCTACATGTACATGTAAATCAACTACATTTAGATACCGATTGTGGCAGATTTACCTGGAGTTGGTGAAAATCTGCAGGATCACATCTCAGGTGGTGGCCTGGTGTTTACAGTGGATTATCCAGTATCATTCATGGAAGATCGAATGGTTAAAAATGTCAACAACCTATTTTACTGGCTGTTGAATGGAACAGGTTTCTAACCTTCCAGCAGATATGATTCATAGTGCAATTCATGGAATTTGATTTAATGCAACATTTTTACTATAATTACTTTTAGGCCCTTTTGCGTCACCTGGTGGCTTAGAAGCAGTGGCATTTGTGAACACACCTTATGCTAATAAGACTGATGACTGGCCAGATATTGAGCTACAGTACGCATCAGGCAGTGCAGTAGGGGATGGAGGAAGGCAACTTTGGCGCAATATAGGTCTCACTGAAAAAGTATGTCATCTTGAGAAGGCAATTCAGCCATCTTGAGTTGGCCTTGACTTCCTTGCAAACATGCAGATTTCACAATAACGCATTTTTCAAACTGTGAAATCATTTCAGGCCTGGAAGCAATATTATGTCCCAATTCTGAACAGAGATACATTTTATATTTTGCCAACAATTCTTCGGCCAAAAAGTACTGGTTTTGTGCGTCTTCGCAGCACCGACCCATACGAACACCCCATCATCAACCCACAATATTTTACTCATCCAGATGACCTGCGTATAGTGACAGAAGGTATGTGACAAACAAAATATAAAAACGTAGACACTGTGCAAAAGTGGGCTTCTCCTAACGGCTCGCAGGCAGGCAGGGATTGCCTGGCATTTAGGAGCAACTAAATCAGAAACTATACCGGTTAGTTTATACGTTAAGTTGAACATAATTAAAAAACTCAATATAAAAATGTTGCGCACATTTGGATCAGGCACTATAATACCCAAGTTATCCAAACAGTTATTATCAAACGTGATAAATGTATTAACTTTTTGTCTCATTTTTAAAGGCATGAAAATAGCAATGGACTTCGGCAATTCGAAACCAATGAAAGAATTTGGTGCAAGATTTATTCCCACAGTTTTCCCCGGATGCGAAAACGTTCAGTCAAAGCTGGACGAATATTTAGCATGTTTGGCGCAGTATTACACTACGTAAGATTATACAAGTACTTCATAGAACGGTTGTAAAATGTTACATATCTCAAGTGAATGAATTTGGTTATATCGTTTTCGGTGAATGAACACTTTTAAGGTGAATATTTTTTGTCTTAATACATGTATATCAAAAACAAAACAATGTTATATTGCAAATTCGTTTTTAACTCTGTTATAAACACCCACTCAATTGCGTGGGCCATTTCCAAACAATGTGTATAACTCTGCAATATAACACGTGCTGTTATACAAGTGTAGTGTGAACGAACCTTTAAGTCATTCAGGTTTACAATGTATTGTTTGATCCCAAGGAAAACTTATGATCTGTTTTGTTACAGAACAATGGACCACATGTCTGGGACAGCTAAGATGGGAATTGCTACTGATCCAATGGCAGTTGTAGATCCAGAGCTAAGGTTAGCGTATAATTTGTCTAAAATAACGAATTCTTGAACTCTCTAATATTTATTATGAAATAACTGAAAGTTAAAATGGCTCGCACGTAACTGTAAATTAGTGTTTTGAATTTTGATACCCTATGCAATTGACTGGTGGAAAACAGAAAACACATGAAACTGCTGTACTTTGTTAGCTTATGTTAAACACAAAACAAAAATCACAAAAAAATTAAACATGACCAGCCACCTTCAATTCCGACAGATAGGACAAATTGCATACTACATGTATATGGTCGATATTTAAATCCATGCTTTGTGCGCACATATTGGAGCAGAGACCATACCGAAGTTTCTCTGCAGTTATTCTTTGAATTTAATTCATAGCTTTCTATTTGTAAGGGTGTACGCTGTTAAAGGATTGAGAGTTGCCGACGGTTCCATTATGCCAAAGATTGTTTCAGGAAACACGAACGCGGCTATAATCATGATCGGTGAAAAGGCATCTGATTTAATAAAAAAAGATTGTAAATAATGAACATGTCAGACAGAGAAATCTACTCGACATTAAGTTAAACTTCCAAACAAACAAATGTTTCAAGTCACACTGTTGTAATACGCATTTATTCATTAAATAGTCTTACATATGGGAACATGCATGTTCTTACATATTCGTAAATACAAGAAAATGTTTGGGAGTTATTTACGCCATAAAAAATAATGTAAAATGCAAAAAAAATGCCGGTCACTTTGTCGCAAGGCACTTTAAGGTATCATCAAAATTTCAATGTGGAGGTTGTTTTTCCAATAGAAAATCACGCTTACATCTCATATTGCAGCAATTGTCGTTGAATTCGGCGGTAAACATTACAATGTAATAAAATTTAAAACACATAATAATCTTTATTTCTATATGTGGATCATGTACATGTATACATAAGGAATGTTGAGAGTATAACGATATTAACTGTTATACTGAATAAAAGGTATATGCAGACCAAAAAAATGAAATGCAGAACACGAAACAAACTAAATTTACGCTGAGAAGACTATCAAAAATAATCAAACTTCTCATTGTTTTACATTGTAATTAAGACTACGACTTGGCATTTTCATTATTGGCAACAGAGCATAAATACATTTTCATTAACAGCGAAATTAGACAGATAGTCCAAAAAAAAGATTATACAACTAATAATTTCTGGTACGACCGTTGGTTGGTTGTTGACAGGAACCGGTTCCTTTACGAAGCTTATTCCATAAATTTTGCTGAAAAATTGATGGTAAGTTGCTCGTCGAATACCGAGTGGTGTTGAAACCAAGAAAACTAAAGATTCTTACCTGGTCTTTGATACACTGGAGTCCTTTTTTGCACTTGCTGCATTGATACTCTCCACCACATCTATCACCAATATCATCCCCCATGTCTTTGCAGCTGTAAAAATGACAAATTTAATTCGTTATCGCATGTATTACATGGGATGTTTTATCAAGATGGGATATAGCCTTTAAATAATTTAATTTCTTTATTTTTGTATTACACTTCACAATCTTTTAAACATCAAAGAACAAAATGGCCATAGAATAATTTTAATTTCGTCCTTTTGTGTAGTTTGCAGTGTCAAGTATGTTTAGCAATAAAACAAATAACACTATTTTTTGAGTATTTCAAGTTAAATTTTTTTGTTTGGATTTTCAAAAAGCAAACATTCACTTTAGCCTGGACTTTAAAGACCTTGAATCACACTGCTGCGTATGCTGCATTTAGTAGAGACTCCCAATAAATTACAATCAAAGATTAATACTAGACTACAGCTAGAAATTATGAAAAAAAAAAACTTCACTCACACTTTAGAACGCCTGACAAGAAAATAGCTCTTCACACAACATTCATCTGGATCGCATTGATCATCTGTATTGCAGTACTCATGACAAATAATCTGTTTGAACATGTAGTAGACACTTATAAAATTAATGCAGGTTTATGCTAGGATGACAGGATGAAGTCATAGATTTTTGAAAGAGAATGAAGGAAATTACCACATTTAATTGAAAGTAATTAGCTTACTCACCCCACTAAAAAGCAACGCAATTAAAGCAAAAACGAGAAGGAAATTCATGTTTTCTCTCTGATTTTAAACAAGAGAATCAATGGTGATTCTAAAAAGCCTATAATACCTCTAATTTAAGCTGTGAGCGGCTTAAATATCCCCTGGGTCTGAGTGGATGAATCAAACTAAATGCAGTTAGTAGCCAGGATGTTTACTGCCAATGTTGCTTTCTTAGAAAATTAAGTTAAAATTGATTCTTCCTTTAGCTTTGAAAGTAGGATGGTGACATCGGTTGAGTAATATCCATAGGTGGTGCGCATTACAAAATACTCATAGCAACAAACAACCAATGAAATTATGGCAAAATGCATCCATAGCAATATTCATGATCTCATTGGTGTATGTATAATAAATCCTGTACTTGTTTGCACGAACCCCAAAATGGTTAATTGCATCATACGAATTTTGACCAATTCAAGTTATCAGTTGCTTGATCTTGACCTTTCTTAGTTCATAAAGCCATTTATCTAGAAAATGAGAGCTTTGGCAACGATATTAACAGTGTGGTGTAATGTCTTGTCATCTAATGTTTTAGAACAATGCCCTTTCTTCATTGCTAGTCAGGGAATTGATCCAATAATAAATAAACTAATTAACGATTTCTTATTATGTTGACATTTATGATCTTCTTTGCAACCTTTTGTCACAGCGTCATATTGCAGTCGGAAGCATATAATTGATGAAATATAATATGGATTCACCAAACCAGGTTTACTGGAGGTGGAAATTTTACCATTAACATAATAGCAGTCTGCATTCCTAAACAAAGAGGTAATTCAGCTGCTAAAATAATTTCTGAGGAGTCATCTCGACTTTCAAATCAGTAAATAATAAGTGATAAATGCATGCAATTCAGCTTTTTAACGCAAATTTATTTCAAATTAACAATCGATTGAATATACAGACAAACAGATTAATTAGTTGACAATTAACTAAATAGCGAATTTGTTTGATCAATCTTTTAATGTGTATCATTTGTAGTCATTTTTTCATGAACTTAACCTAACTTTCACAATTTACCATAAAATGGTATCTTGGAAAATCAAACTGTCATGACGAATAAAAAGAGGTGCTTTTCAGACAATAATACTCGAACTGAATCCAACGTAGGTATAAATTGACTTTATTTTGAACACATCTGATACAACTCACTGGCATAAGCGAATTAAAAGATTGATAATTTGTAAATTTTGAGAAATAATCCAAAGTATAATAACAAAGATAGCATTTTAAACGAATACAATCTCAGCAGAATAGGTGGAAACTTGTCGCCGCTGAAGTTGAAGCAACTGTTTCCAGAATATAATGCCGCAGAATAACACTACGTTAGTGGATGTAAAAACGTAAAACAATGTTACAGAAGAAGATTTTGGTCGACTAGTGATGCGAATCGTGCATATAAGTAATCAAAATTAAAATCGGTTGTAAAAGCGAGCACTCCCTTGACAAGTACCATATCCTTGCTGAAAATCAAAGACAAAGTAAGCATTTTAATTTAAAATAACTTTATAACTTTAATTAATAATAAAATAACTTCGTTTCATCAACATTCTAAAGGCAAGCATTCTTACCGCATCTTTGACGCATGTGAGTCCTTTATCACATGTGCTGCAGGCATAAGGTCCTCCACACCGATCACCAATATCGTCTCCCTTGTCTACGCAACTGCAAAAATGATTTAAGGAAAACGTATTTTCAAACCAGAAATATTTCAAAACAGTACCTATCTCCGCGATCTCTAAGAGATTCGACGATTCCTAATTTGAAATGTCAGTCCATAATCGACTAGGACAAAAATAAACTTAAAATACAACAAAATGCCACTCACACTTTTGAAAACCGGCCAGGATAGGGGCTCTGCATGCAACACTCATCGTACTCGCAGTGATTATCCGTTTGGCAACCGTGATCATCATCATCAAAATCGCAAATAACCTGAATTCACACATAAACTTGTCTTAAACTTCAGTTCTATTGACTCGCATTAAATTTGGCGGCCAATTTCTAATCGAAATTTACTTCGATTCTGACCATGTTAAGAGTAATGTTCACTCGTAATACAGAAAGATAAATCAAAGGTTTATCACAAAAAGCAATTGCCAGTTAAGTGTACTTACACCGGTCAGCATCACCGCGACGAGAGCGAAAACAATAAGAGATTTCATGTTTGCCACTTTTCTACCTGAGATTCACCTGTGATTCTGTGGAGCAAGCAGATCTAGTGTCTCCAGTTTTACAAGCTCGGGTTTAAATAGTCCCAGACTAAAGGCGCGGCAATTAAATGCAGTGTGTCATCAGGATACCTGATTTCTACATTGCTTATTCTGGGGAAACTCGAATTAGAAATTTTCCTTCCTTTAACATTGTAAGGTTAAAGCTTCTTTTTGCAATCTCCAAAGGTAGTTCCCCCGTGCAAAATGCCTACAGCAACAGCAAAAGAAGGAAGTGAAGGTTATGAAGGTGCTGATTGGTGTTTCCTCGCCAAATCTGCACCAGTTCCTGTTTGTTTCAACGTAAGAAAGGCTATGCCACTGTTGACCAATTGGGAATTCTGAGGAATAAAAAGCATCCATTTCTAGTGTAGATCCTATGAAATTAATCAGTAAACAGGAGCTTAGGTAGCTCTCGTAAACAGTCTGTTGCAATGTTATAAACATTGTACGTGCTGTTATTGCGCAATCTTCTTTCTTCACTAGTTACTGGAATCGGTTTAGAAATAAACCAAATTGCGTTTCCTTGTCACGTAATCAAGTGCAATTAACTGCTCATGAGCGACGATTTAAACAGAGTAAATAAGACAGAGTACGCCTGCTTTTCACTTTTATACCAATGCTAATAAAAGTAATATGGAGAAGTATTTGAAAATTAACGTTTACATAATTTGTAATCAATCTGAATGATCTTTAAAAGTTAACTAGCCGTCGGACCTATCTAGCTGGGCATCGTTAACAGGGTTCCCCAGAGATTACATTTTCCACTTCCCTGACTTTTCCGGGTTTAGAAATAAATTTCCCTTACACCCTGACCACTGAAAATGCAAAAATATGACATATTTCAATGGAAGGAATGCTATATTTATTGTTTCTTATATCTAAACAGGAAATGGAGCACAGATTTTCCTACAGAAACAGCAAATTTAGATAAGAATTTGCTTGACATCCCTATAATTTTGCACTAGCTAGGCAAAATTAAATTATTAATTTTTTGAATTTTCCTGACTTTTTTTTAAAGTAAATTGATTTTCCCTGACATTTACAGGTTTTTACAGATCTGGGGGAACCCTGGCTAAATTTTACTTGAAAAAGTCAAAAATTCAGTTTTGCAAAAATATACTTGAACAATGTAAAAGTCACAACCTTTTAACCTGCCCATATACATGTAATATCTGATCAATGATAGTCTTACGGTGATTGGCAATTTATGTCATCTTGAAAAAAAAGTACTTGATTTTTTTGCTATATAAAACGCATTTCATTAATGCATGTCACGTCCTCCGATTGCGCCTAAAAACCTACATGTATGATGCTTATTTCAACATGGGATTGTTAATTCATAGAAAACAATCATCATTTAAAACTCAACAATACAGAATTTTTCTTAGTAAACAGCCTTATTTTAAGTAGAAAAGTAACCACCAATCCAAATGTATAGTGCATATTAATACCCTTGTCACGTTTGATTCACCCAAGGTCATGACAGCCATTTTGCACAATATGGAAAATTCCCAATCTCACCTATGATCTTGCTCATACTTACCAACGCTTGCAAATTAATAGCCGTCATATTTTGCGATGTCAGCAAAAGAAATAATTGAAGTCTGCAATCCCAGATGCAAATGTTTCCCATTTAACAACTGAAGGATTATCATACTATCATCAATTAATTTAGGAGCGTTACGAAATTTGACAGCACAATAATACATGTACGTGTTCCTTAACCCATTAAAATACCTACCTACACTTAGATTTAATAGTTCAAGCTTTTATTTCCTTAATGCTATTCGTGAAACCAGGAAATTAGTTGGGATTAACTTACTCGTAGCTCAGTAAGAATATATCTGTCACGTAATTGAGAAAAGCTTCAATAAACTATTGATACAAAACACAAACCAGGCATCTCATTTTCAACGCCACACCCATTCAAGTATGGCATGAATTCAAAGTAATAGAAATGGGACAAAATACAACAAAGAAAACAGGCAGAAACGTTCGAGAATTGCCCGCATTTTAGGCTGCGATTATTTCTGCAGCACAAACAAGTTTAAAGAAAGCAAAGTCGGAATTGCATTTCCTCTTACGCATTTACTTTCAGCAGCTAGATAAATTCCATGTTCATACCAAATTCGAAGACGTACAGTAGGTTATAAATAAGATCACAATCCCCAGTAACAATGAGTTGTTCGAAGGGATAGATAAAGCACCAATACTTCATTTCATAAACCTTTTTCTGAATAAAACTATCAAGCTTAGTTAATCTGAGTTTGTGTTAGGATAGCACGAGACTGAAAAAATTCTCACTGAGGAAATTGCACATGATACATGTAAACCCATTCATACTCATGCAACTGCTAAACCGCCATATTTGGCAAGGCCTGGCTGGACTCACGAGTGCTGTTGCACCCAGATTGAAAATGGAAGGTGGTGACGTCCTTGTGGCCTGAGTGGAACATTATTGGTGTTGGCCTGAAGCGCAATTGTCATGCAAAGCTCAGATCAAGATATCATTAGCAAGATGAAAATGCCAAATACCTTTGAGAAAATCTGGTAGATTTATGGCCCATTGAGTTCGTTTCTTGGCAAGGCGAGGTTTTCTAAAAAAATTACGCCTTTTATGATAATTCCTCCGGTGGAAGATGGATTTCGGGATATGGTTCGTTTGGTGATGGCTGAGGGGCTACGGCTATGCCCGCAGCAGCCTCTTCATCGAGTCCTCCGACAGCTCCTTCAGGGGGCTGGGTGACAACAGGCTCCAATGCACCATCAGCGGCCGCTGCCGCAAGATTTGTAATAGATTTGCTCTTAACGCACTGAAAATCCACGTGTCGGCTCTTTGCTTCCTCTTTTTCCCATGACATGCGAATAAACGGACGCTGGACGTAGTTGTAAATCACTTCGGGTCGTCCTCCTGCTCGTTTTTTCACTTTCTCCTTGTAAGTGGGGTAGCCTTGATAATTAACGGAAATGATTGCATAAAATGAATGCTTTCAATGAAGAGCCTAGCCTGTATATAATATCCTGGACACTGCACTTAAATAATGTACCTTCAATTCCCAAGCGTATTTTCTTCAATCCTCTCTCTTTTAGTACCTGTTTGGCAACATCTCGGTTTTCGATATACTTGAAGAAGCGGTACATGGCAGTACTATATACAACTAAAAGCACAAAAATGTACAATGGACTACTGCTTCTCAAACTTCATTCCACCAGTCAACTATTAAAATTTAGATTACTCTGTGAATATTCTTCCCCCATTTGAGGAGGGTATTCCTCATCCCAGTCCACGACGTCATCATCCAGAAGAACAACTATGTGGCACTCACGATCACCCCTCTGCAATAAATATCATATTAATTTACAACCAATGAAATTAAAATGTCAAATTTGAGGTATGGTATTATAATTCATGAAATGAAAAGCTACCTGTGCACTTGACACCATAGCAGGCATGATTAAATCCTCAAGAAAAACTTCAAATTGGAGGCGAGCACCCTCATTTGATAATTCATGTAAAAGTCCTCCTATTACGGGGGAAAGCAGTTTGTTACACACGAATAACATGTGACTTTGAATACCAATTTCCACACCAACGTACTGAGATTTTGACATTTGATTGTCTGAGCATCGAAAGGGATTAAAAGATAATCACACGCCTCTCTTAATTCTGGAACCGACACGCAAGGAGGGCATCGAACGATCCCAGATTTATAATAATCCTAAGTAAATGGGAAAAATGTCACATTTAAATTTCTGTCCAGTTAAGCTAACACGACCACAAATACTTGAAAAACATGAAAATGTAGAATCTAAACACTGCAATTTAATTCAACGGTAAAAATATAACTAAAGGCAATGACTGTAATAATATCAAATTATAGCTTCCTACTTTTCCAAATTTTTATGGACGTACACAAATATTGGTAAAAAATCTATATGTATACGTACGAGTATCGATCGAAATACTGTTGCAGAGATGCCTTCGGCTACATCATACTCTCCCCTTTCATTCGTCCGAACAAAATTGTGTTCCAACGATGAGCTAAACATTCTGCAAATTCAAAAAGTAGCATTACATGCTGCTGTCAACTCAACGGTAGGGATACAGAAGTTATTTTGGGAAATAAGGACCTTCCGAGCATTGTATTTGGATGCTGAGTAAAAATTGCAGGATCCACGATAAATCGTGTGTTATCCACGACCAGGGTAATCCGATCATCGCTGCTCGTTGATGGAAATAGGCTGGCGCCACCCGCCACCAGCGAAGAAGACGGGCAGTCAATTTCACCGGTGCTTGAGATACAGCGATCTTGGGGATGATTCCTCGCAGGACCCAGATGAGACTGATTTCGTGACCTGTATTATAATTTACGTTGTTAATTAAAGTCAACCGATGAGTTTCTAAGTAAAATTCGTCATCAGTATGCTAATACGACTTGTACCTATTCCTTGGTCCCGAGTTTTGAGGATTGTGTTTAGGTGCGTTAGAAGAAGAAGATGAGCATTCAGCAGCGTTCACACTCACAGTTGCAGCACACAAGCTTAACTGTCCAACTCGAGTTACTAGGCAAGATTTAGGCTTGGGCGAACTGCTATACCTAGAATTAAAAAACAACAATCATTGTAGGTTATGCTTGGCAACTTTCAATGCAGACCAAACTTGGAATATTGCACATAGTCAGGGTGTCCACTGGGTTTGGTATTGCAGATTTCATGACTCTTCAATGAGTCATTCAAGTTTTAAGTCATCACTAAATAGTGCTTTTCAGAAGCGTTCTCTACCATGATGATCTAATGCGTGTGACATGATCATTGGGCCAAAAAAAAAAACAGCCAAAAGCAACGTTATTTTGCGAAAATGGATGACAAATGGCGAATTTTAACCCACATTTTCATTTTGTGAATCAATTAAAGGCAATAATTCGATGGTCCTGATGTAAATTTCATGACTTTGCCATGGCCGGTAGACACCCTGATAGTAAACTGCACAAACTAATGAGTGCTGTTATGAATTTCACCACTGATCTTTGTTATTTCCATTTGTTTACCTATTTTACACAGGTTGAATAGACAAAATCCATCACTGCTATTCTGTAACATCATAAATTCTAACATAATCCGTCTTCTGTTGCACATTTCGCAACCTTCAAATGGTGTTCAGATATAGGAAAATTTGAGTTGACAAATTCCTTTAGCACGCGTGTTTATGAGAAAAGTTTGATACTAGTTTTCTCATAAATGCATTTAGAAAGTAAATGGGATTTGCGTTGCAGTTAATCTGTTTCCCCACACCACATCAATTAATGTAGGGTCATGACGTCACAAAAAGGTGTTGCCATGGTAAAAGAAGGCAAAGGATTGACATGACATGATGTACAGTCCCTAAATGTGCTGCAGCAAGTTCAAAGAAAATGTTATTTCCAATACTCATGAAATCAGGATACTCGAAACCTCCAAAGATAACCACCGACTTGGAAGCAATTTCAGCGTTTACTTTATACCACAACTGATCAATAAAACAGATACATATACTCCCATAAGCACAGAGCAAAGAGCTGCTTGACAAATTTGCCTGAGTCCACGCTTTTTAATTTCCGTGCCCACATTTTACGTTCTTATCTAGCTGGATCGAAATAGAGCAACTTCACCATAGACCCCCAGCCATGCAATTAAGGTCAAACATTACAAAAATTCAATCCCAAACTAAGGTAATTAAATTAAACTTAAAACATTTTCATCGATCTGAAAAACTTCGCTATCATGCAAAACTGAAAACACGATCGCTAGCTATGATTTATTAATGCGTGCTAAACGCGGTCCCATTAATCAAACTGCTGAAGGTGACAAAATACTGCTCCGTCGAGGTTATTTCTCGGAGCAATTTATACAAATTTACTAGGAGCTCATTAATACTAGAGTGCTAAAAGCTTGAGAGAAAAACGACCCAGCATCACGGATTTAATTGATTGCATTGGAAGACGTCTTGACGTCAGTTGTCGATCCCAGTGCAGTGTTAAGAGATCTCAGGAAGGATGAATTCGATTTAAATAATTCACACCGAGTCTTTAATAAAATCTTGAGTAAATGAATTGATGCTCTATTACAAAGAAATCCTGGTTCTCTAATAAACCTCAGGCATTATCCGTGAAAACATTTTTTTTTCAAGTATACGCCACATTGCGAAGACTGATTGAAATAAGATGGCAAGAGCATCTACAATGTTGTAATTTCCTGTTCACTTTTGGCGGTATTGGAAATGTTGCCCATGCTTATTATTATTCAAAATGATAGCGTGTAATTATTAAGGATGGCAGCATCCTAGCAGGTTATAAAGGCAAATTGTAGGCCTATATATTACGTAAGGCTTCTCAAAATTTGGGATTGCATCGCATTCAAAAAAAACATAAAAATGAAAGAACATTCACATTTTTATCAAGATTACCGCCATGTGACAAAATTCATATACTTGAACCAAATAAAATAAAATATGCATTGAAACCTCTACTTAGCGACAATAAATGCTCCAAAAACGAGTCTTGACGAACATAAAAGCACGAAGAGCCAGTTTACTTAAGTACAAAATATGTGAACTCATGCAAGATATTACAGGATTCGTCAAAAATCACAGGGGATAATTCATTGTCACCATA
Organism: Kryphioiulus occultus; assembly: GCA_034687865.1. Classification (NCBI taxonomy): domain Eukaryota; kingdom Metazoa; phylum Arthropoda; class Diplopoda; order Julida; family Julidae; genus Kryphioiulus; species Kryphioiulus occultus. Next base: position 57,084 of record JAQGAF010000071.1, on the reverse strand, counting down.
CACTATGATTTTGTGAAACCAGGTTTACGAACATTATTTTCGTTCCTTCAAAGTTTGGTAATTACCTAGTTGATCGAGGTACACTAGATGAACAGTTTTTTGCCAACCCTAATGAACGAAGGGGTGTAATTAATTGGTATATTGTATTAAAAATTGATGACCATGTTTAATTATAAAACGTACAGTATGTCAAAGCTCTAGCAGCTTTGAGGTTAACTGTTTGACTTCCAGCTATATTTATGGCAAAAAAGCATACGGTATACATGTATGGAATCAAATCCTTTCATAAACTACAGAAAACCGAATATCTCCACAATTTGGGTTAATGGGCCTAATCCCATTCATACCAATGGCGACATTCCAAGATTACGGACTGGATACGTTGTCATGGAAACATGGTTATCTATGTTAACTATTCCTGTCCCAAAAAGTGATGTGCATCAATGCGTGCATTTCAAACAAAAGATTACTTAAGAATGTCACAATAGGCTAGTATGTCATTCAATGCGTGTGCATTTCAATCAAAAGATTACTTAAGAATGTCACATATTGCAGTCATTTAAGGATTTTTCAACAGTTTTTGACAATACGAAAAATTGGAAAACCTTAAAGGAAAGCTTTTTCCTTTGACCTTTAAACAGAAAAATGTTTAGGTACTGTACATCCTCGAAGAATGGAAGAATACGCTCTTACAAGCCAAGGAAGGTACGGTAGTGCTTCCACAAAACAATAGAAAAGCAACTGTTCCCCGAAGAATCATTTGACGAACGTTGATTTACTAAATGGTTTGAAACAGCAAAGTATTCCAAGTCCCAAAAGACGTGAAATACTTAGAAAGATGACGTACTTGCTGCAAGACATATTACTTTCGAGGAACTAAACACGGTGCTTGAATTCGGGCACTAAGCCTCTAAGGCATGTTACAGCCACGTTAAATTATTAAATTCAATATATGCACAGCAGCAAAAGACCCAAAGGGCAATATAAATCAAGATATTGCCTACAAGTGGCAAAGTTGTATTCATTCTGAGATGAAGTGCTTCCAAAAATTGAATTTATAAATGTACGTATGAAACAGAAACGCAAATATTCAATTAACTGGTACGGCAAAAGTCAGAGGTTTCATACATTTCGAAAACATTTTTAACCCTAGAATGCCACTGTGAGGTGGTTTTTGAACCCACATGTGTGTTTTTTAAATTATTATACATTATGAAGCAATTCTTTTAGATGTTTGATCTTGCTTGACTTTATCATCAGATACATGTATATGCAGTTTAGTCCATCGAAAAATATTGCAAGCAGATTTTCTTCTAAAAAATGCCTAATTTTTAGTCCTTCATGGGTACATAGGCCTATTGACCCCACAGAGAAGATAATGTATAGTATGTCATATTTTTCCCAAATTTATCACGTTATTGTACTCATTCAATTCGTATTGCATTTACATTCAATATACTTGAATAAAACCACATTTTCCCAATATCTGTCATGACAGCCATTAAAAAATAAACACTTTTACACTTTTGTTAAATTCCCCTTGCGATGTTTAGAGGACTAATTAAGATCTTAATGATAAACTCGCTAAATTGTTTAACTTACTGCTGACTCTCTGCTTCATTTTAAGATGACATGTAGTTGCTACAAGACGTGTTACTTTCGAAAAACTAAAGACTGTGCTTGTTCGAATTTGTTCACTTTGTCAACAAATGACCAACAAACCTCCAGTTGAAATATGAGCCTTGTTTGAGAGGAAATTCCAGGCGATAAAAATCGTATCAAATTTTCAAGGGACAAAGTTGTTTACAACAGTGTTCGTTAAATTTCATATTTCACTGTCTCTTGGACGCCAACGAGAGTTATGGTGGTAAGAGCGCCATGAAAAAGAATAGATAATAGGAGAATAAATTGCATAAAACCAGACAGAGCGAACCTTGTAGGAAACCATTTCACAGAAACGAGATTCAACATTCCCAGTTTATGCAAATCGGGATTGTCGAGTGGGGTGAAGATGGGCTGAAGATCTAAGTGTCATAAATTTCAACAAATTTTCTGCAATCAGAGAAGATGTGTGGTGAGCTAGTTTCCTTCGCCTCTTATTGGCAAACGCTAAAAGCTTAAGGACATCCCAGATAGTCATCAAATTAAACCGTAATTGCCAATCGATGATATACGACTACACGTGTGCATGTCATACTAAAAAATAGAACAAAAAAAAGGTCATTGAATATTTTTGCCGCACTGACAAACGGCAAATTAACTTGCACTTACAAGGATGAGCATTAAAAAATGAAGCAGAGAGGCAGTAGAAAGCTAACGAATTTAGCGAGTTCGCCATAAAGATCTTAATTAAAAATGTTTTCGAAATTCAGTTATGGATGGCAGCTCATATCATCAGTGAACCGCGGAGAGATTTATCATCATGGGAATTTTTGACATAGCGTCTCTAATATACTCTCATTCCATGCATTGAGGGGAGAGTACATGTATGTTGCAAACGCAAGACCAGGACGACCACGGATATTGGATAGATATAATCAGATTTTCAGAAAATTGAACGTTGCAAATCTACTAAAAGAAGCGACACGAAAAGTTCATTTAAGGCAGTGTAAGACTCTAATGACATTCATTTCACGTAGACGTTCTGAGCACTAAAGAATAAAACCTAGAGGGAGCATCTATCAATTTTAATAAAAAGACGTCAGCATCCACAAACACGCTTGCTACAGACAAAATTACATATGAAAATTATAAATTCAAGTTGAATTTTGATCCGATCCTTCATAATCAGCTCCTAACACCACCATTTTCTAATCAAAAGTCGATAATCGTCTAACTGTCTAATTGTCTTAGCATGTCCTTGCACATAAACGCTAGCTACCAAGGTAAAACTATGTCTTTAGCCATATCAGCCATATTCCTCAATTTCTAAATAAATGATGCCTATATCATATGAAACTCGCAACTACATCTATTAGACAATCCAAAATTTTCCAAGCTAAACATCTTTTACGCAAATTTATAAAAGGGTTTGGATAAAATCTGCTTTGGATTAACACATCAAAGTAATTATTAGTTACAAAACATATAATATTTAGTGAATACAGGTCTAGACTCTACAGCATCACATAATTGCTTTCATTGACTTGTCCGTGGCAGTTAAATGGTTTTCTTACCAGGAACTACTGAATCTGGAATAATCTATCTTTCCACAACTGAAAATACAAATATTTTTCCCTATTCCCAATATGATATTCTATAGCTAAGGTAAAAACCACTTAGATCATAAATGTGCAAAAACCACGTGTAAAAAGCAATTCATGTCCCCAGGTTTCATACGATCGAAGAATGTTTCAGCTTTAAGCCAATTTTTCAGGCAGAAAAAAAATCCTAAAAAATAAGTGACTATGCATCTTGGACGGGATATGAACAATGTAAGGAGGTGGTGGAACAGTAAATCTTCGTAAAAGGCCATCTGGCTATCGAAAGACGGATGCATGTACTACATTCGACATATAAAGTAAAAAAAACTGGAAAAAAAATGTCATAAGAAATCAAAATAAAAAATGGACGCTTCTCATTCGACAACGAGAGGTGACAAGCTCGGAAATATGGCGACCTTTTCCTTCATTTTTGCCTTTTAAGACCATCGACCCAACGGTCAAAATTCCTAAGCGAGTTAGTTCTAAGAAAAAAAATCTGTCAACCATTCGATATTTGAGAATTTGCTACTTATTACATTATGACAGTAACACCTGGGTAGATCGCCGGAACCCAATCTTAAATTTAAATATTTCATGCCATGTATTAGTGACTTTACAGAAGCCAAGAATAGCTCAATTATATCATGACTTATTTCAGGGTTCCCACTGAAATTCTCAACTAAGAACAATAATTTAATTTTATACCACATTTTTATAAAAGATGATCTCAATTTCTCTGACATTTCCTGGTATTTTCAGGAATTTTCAGGGATTTTCACGGTTGATGTCACAGGGAATGTCAAGGTTGACATTCCCTAACTTTCCAGAAAGTGGGAACACTGTAATTTCATGGCGAAATAATCGCGATCATGCACCATAATAAATAAATGCAGTAAAATTGATTACATGTATGTTGGAACATGTGCGAATACATGTAAATACCCTTGAATCTACGAAAGTGTGAAATCATAGGCATATTACGAGTCAGTGACATCTAAAATACTCACTGGTAAAACTTCCAAAACGTATATGAAGTTGATATCCAACACTACCCAACTAACTTATGTAGCCCATGGGGACAGAATCACATGACAGGTGTTAGGAACAGCTTCCTAAAGCTATTGGAAAATGTCATTAATAGCCGCGATTTCGAAGAAATTTACATTTTGAACATTTGCCTAATCAATTAGCATTAAAAACAGACTGCATTGCAGGAGCCCCCATTATTACCCCGCTGGAAATGATCCAAAATGAGGAAGGCACGAACGGGGCAAAAGAAGTGCATTTACTCGAGTGAAACAAGCTATAGCAAACTGAGTAATCAACAGAGGGCAGACCTTCTAGGTTTGCATTTCATTATTCAACGAAATTGCTCAAACCCCTTTGTTCTTATGTATGGGAAATCAAAATCTGCTAGGCACAAACACGTCCCCGAGGATGGGAGCGGGGACAATTTAAATCCTGTTCCAGTATGCAGTGGAAAGTGCACTGGCGAAAAAACATACCAACAAATAAATTATGCATTCACGTACATATAAACGGAAAACATAAAGGAAATGATGAATTATTAATACTGTAATTCAAGTTCGTGTGCTGTCTTATACGACGGCAAGTTTGCCGCAGTTGGGAAGGAAAAGCTCGTGGAATTTCAATATGTGGACAATGGACAAAATTTGCACATACCAATTTTTAACTTGAAGGCAGACTCCATGAAAGTTAAATATGCGCCATTTTCGAAAGAAATAAGTTTGACAAAAGAAGTGCAGGACATAGTTTTCAATTATAGAAAGCGTCACTGAGAATATGAAAACAATGCAGTAATAATTATATTCAGGTTAACATGCAGGAATAATGCCCAACATCAAAAAACCTCTTTGAATATTTTGGACATGATAAATTAATATAACCGCAAAATTTATTTCTCACATGGAAAATAGGTCGTCTGCCAGGGACCTCAACGATGCTTAAAGTCGAAAAACTAAAGGATGGCGGTAAAATCCAACTTTTAGAACGAGCTCACCTCTTGCGTGTGTGATTCTGGATTTTCGCCATTCATTTTCGTTTCTTTTTATATTAAGTACCTGGAGGCCGAGCTTTGCTCGATAAAGGGGGGCTGAGGGCATGAAAAAGTTAAATGGTAGGCCTATTTGATACCATTCTATAATTAGGACAACTTTGAATTACAAGGTGTCTGCTGTATTTGGTATCGTAAATGCCATGTCATTTCAATGACTTTTTTGCAAACTTGATTTTTGCAAACTTTGTTAACAAATGATGAATTTTAACCCAATTTTTATTTTGTGAATCAAGCAAATTTAAAAATCATATGCTTCTAACCTAAATTTCATGACTTTTCCATAGATACCCCGAGTTAAATTTTCGTCATTTTTATTTTTATAAATGAACCCCCATATGATGCTTTCTCGCACCTAAAACGGTAGCTTCACCGCCATTTAATCAAATTTTCGAGTAGTGAATGCGCAAGAACGTGCATGCCCCTAATTCCAATTCAGGCTGGCAATTAACTCGCTGTCCTTACATTAGTATTTACTGAATAAATCAGTGTGGAATCCAAACCCCTGAACTGACATTATGGTAATCATACTATAATTATTAATCTCACCACATGATCTGTTGCCTTTTTGCCGTTTATTTTATCCCGAGCCAGTATCCATGGACCTTCCTAGTTAATTGCCAGAACGCAAAAGAATTCCATTTCAGGTGCCTGCAAATTCGGAAAATAGGACGCACGCGAATTTTTGCGCGTGCACATTTTGAACGCATTTTTGTCATCTTTATTTCGAATAAATCACCCCTTAAATGAGTTTTCTCGAAGTCAAAACCTAGCTAAATCGCTTTTTCAAACCCGAAAACAGTACATTATCCCCATTTCAGCGAAATCCAGAAGCCCGTTTCCGAGATAGAAAATACAAACACACAAGATTAGCTCGTTAAAAGTTTAGGATAATTTAGAAATAAAACGGTTAAACTTACTAAAAAAGTAAACAGGGTTCCCACAGTCCTCTGGTTTTCCCAGGTTAAAATTTTTATTTTCCCCTGACTATTTTACCCATCGCCCAATGCAAAGTAAAAAGAACCTGACTCTTACCAGGACGACAATTATTGCATTTGCATAATAAAGGAATTCACACAACATCACAGCATTATGCCCGAGACGGACAGATGAAAAGTTAGATTCTCACAGCAGGAAATTTTCCTTTATACTACGTTTTTTAAAACATGCAAATCAATAAAAATTAACTTATCAGTTATTTAGCAGTAAGTACTTTAGCATCAGATTGATAGAAATATCGTCAATATTTACTGATAATTTTTTGTTCGCAATTTACTTCCTTCAAATTTCAATTATAATTATCCAGGAAACCAATAAATCGAATTCAATCGAACGAGCCATTGCCATGGTTACGACGAGAAAAGAACGACACCTGGAAAGCGTAATTCAAATCGGAACGAAGTAAATCGTGAATAAAAATTTTTTGTCAATCATGCACTCAAGTAAGGTCTGCTGAATAACTGGTAAGTTAATTTTTTATTGATTTGCGTGTTTTGAAAAACGTAGTATAAAAGAAAATGACGCTATCATCAAGAATTTAACTCTAATTTACCTGTCATACTCGGCCTTCATTCATTTATTAATTTCGATTTTTAATTAGGGGCGCTAGATGCTCGGAATTTATTTTAATTTGGAAAATTTCGATATTGTCATAATGAAGCCAAATAGAAGGAACTAATTTGTCATTTTTGGGGTTAATTCTTTCATTGTGCAAAAGCAGGTCTCCCAATCAAATTCCCTGACATTCCATGACAACCTTTCAGTCATTTCTCTGACATTTGATGAGATTTTTTTGAAAAAATAACAAGAACGATAGATTTGTCCCAAATTTTTATAAAAGATGGCGACTTATCAATTGGCTGATGCAAACTATCCCAACTTCCTGACAATTCCTAACATAGTCGCGAATTTTCCCAAATCCCTAACATTCCTTGACGCTTTTTCATTTGCCTGACATTCCCTGATTGGAATGCCCATACTGGACTTCAAACAAAGTGGGAATACTAAAAGGGGCAACTTCACCTAAAAAACATGGTAGACGCTATAATCGATGTATGAAATACTTAGGAAGTAATGAAATCCCCAGGTCTACCAGTCAGTTACAAATCCCTCGACTTTTCCAGGTTCCAAAGGTTTCTGACTTCCCCACATCCAAAGAAGTTGCTCGCAAGGTGGACAAACCGGCCTTAAGAAAGGGCCTGATTACCTCGTTCCATTCAAGGGATGGAGCCTAGAAAGCAGGGCCGGCCTCCAGTATGTCCCCAGACTAGCCACGGCCAGCATGACCCTCGTTTTGGCAAGACAGACGCACCAGAAGAATTAAATCCGAGCAACTCTGGATCACTCGGGACAACCGGGCCATGTCCCGAAAGTCAGTCTCGGCTTCTGCTGGACGCTGTCCGGTGCGTGGCAACTCTTAGCTGGGCATCATGAAATGAATAAGTGGAGCGAAGATAACGAAGGCAACGATACACAAGCACAAGACCGAAAAAACGGCAGTGTTGACCTTTTCGCACCACCATTCTTCCTCTCCTGCCGGCTCCTCTTCTTCCGAGCCCGTCATGCAGCACTGCGAGAGAGCATCTTCAGCAGAAACTATCTCTCTTCGGTCACAGCCGAATGCCGAATGGGAAGATCTGACGAGTAACGATTCAGAAGCTCCTTTGCCTTGCTCGCAATTCTCCAACGTCTCCCATCCCCCACCACACGCTCTGTCCACCAGTCTCGGATTGGCTCCGAGCCCGTTTATGGCGACCGCAAGAGCACTCGCCATTTCGCTCCAGTTGACCACAGCCAAAATTACCATACTCTCTATGACGTGATTATCGTTCTCATTATCGGAGAATGAAAATGGCCAACAGCGGAGGCATATTTGACGAAGCCCTCTGTCGTCGAGCTACCACTCCTTCAGGTAGGAGGACCCCGGCAGAAAGGAGAAGTCACTGTGGCGATTTAACGGAACATGAAAAGTTACTCCGGTGCAAGAACTGAGCGTGTACATGTATGTCAAGTGTAATAGATGATGGGCTAGGTAGGCCAGATGAAAATTTGTAATGCACTTTCTCATTGGACTCAAAGCAGTATTCTGTCACTACGTTTATACGCAGACTTAAATTGCATTTTAAACAAGAAAGTCCTGCACGCAAACTTTGAGAAACTTTTGAGAACTTTTGAGCACGCAGTTTGAGAAACTGCAAGGTGGTGGTTTCATTGAAAAAAGAGAAAAAATTTTTATCCAAGCCTAAATGTCACGTGCACATCTTAAACAGAATTTAACCAACTTCCATAGAGACAAACAAGTGCTTCCAGGTTTCTTTTGTTTTAGGTACATGTAACTAAAACGAGATGAAGCGAAGCTTCCCATATTTTCCAAATAGCTCTCATTGGGTAGTAGTAGTATTGCATTGTCGTGCATCTTTTTAAGAAGCAGAGGATTTGCATTGTCGTGCATCTTTTTAAGAAGCAGAGGATTAGTATGGTCATGTCTACATTTATATGACCCACCGATAATAATTAAGTGGGTTATAATAATGTAAGTGCACATTAATTGCTGCATATACAGGTAAACATTGCGTAAAATACGCTTCAGTAAATTCGCTTAAACCAAACCACCCCATTGCTGAGCCTCAAGGCAAATTTCTAAATTTCACTTCCAGTAGGCAAAACAGGTATCCTTCACGACTAAAATTTCAATTTCTATTTAAGTTGACTTTAAGGCTGCTTATAAACATTATATGGTCACAACAACCAAACCAGTCAAAATTCGGGTACTTTGTGGGCCTGCAAGAGTAGATATTGCGAAGATTGCAAAGCTCAGCTGGTGTGAATAAATTCTTTATGATAATGCAAGGACCTCGACAGTGTAAATGGTAAAAGCAAGAAGAATTACAAAGAAATGAATTTGAGAGATAACAGCAAAAAATATGCTGCGCGGTTACTGAATGCCAAAGCACGTTTTGAGATGTTATTTAAATTCAAAATCAATGTTCACGAAATATGCTCAGTTTTAAATGTACGAGAGTGCACTTTCAGTGCCTGCTATTACATCGAGCCCAATAACAATGAAATTTCACTGGCCCTGGTACAGCAAAATTGGACAAACTTTGTATTTCAAGCGAGTAGCAACAACTTGTCGTTTACCAAGAGTGGTTGCCCGCTTCATTGGACTTGATTGAACGTGAAAGCCAGCATTTGCGCAACCAACATTACTTGGGATGCCAAAAAATGACAAATGATAAAAACTACAAAGCACACAGACAGCAATCCAGTTGGCACAAATATCAGCTTAATTCAATTAGCAATCCGTACTTGACTCTTAGTTTTGAACTGTCAAATTGGGTAAATGATCAAACATTCTCTCGTGTAATTTATTACACTGGACATGCATATATTAACCGTTCCATCAGTAATGCGCATCGGCCCCACTATCCAATCAACCGTATATAGTGGATTTGAAAGATGCAGAATGCACTACAACAAGAATGCCATAGCAGGTGGATGTTTAGGATTGTCAATTTAAAAGGCGGTGCAGAAATGCCATCTCGATATTCACAGCGACGATGCTCAATACCCCAGGCCATAAATATTCCCAGAATGACACGCTGAACTACATTCCAAAGCGTATTATTATTAAAATGTAAGTCACACGATAAATCATCCTACGATCGAGACATGTCGGAGGCATTAAGGGAATGGTGCTCGCTAGCAGCAGGAAATAGCTTCTCCTAAATAACTTTCCAACAGCGACCATAGATACAATAGCAGCCCTAGCTTCTTCGAGCCATTATTTCGGAACTTTGCCAGCATTGGTTTGATTTGTACGAACCAATCCGGCTGCTAGAAATATGTTCTATTCACAACAGAACATTCTTGCAATTTTTCACAAAAATTGGCAAAATGAACGCGCCCACCACCCCACCGTGATGGCTACTTGACATTTAAATCGTTGTAAAGAACTCCGAATGAAGTTTTATAAAGTCCACACCATGACTGATGCAACATGGAGCCATTTGTGAGATAACTCACTACTGAACTTAATGTTAGACAAAAGAGCTCTTCTCAACAAAACTGTTGAACAGTTTGCCAATATCAGCAATAAATAATTAGCTGGAATACTTGCGATTGCTAGACAGTTAATTCGTTAATTATTTATTGCATAATTAATTCGTTAATCAATACCTTCACCATGCTTAAATAATTACATTTTCTTTTCGTTCAACATTAGTGATAAATTTACAAAACAGCAATTGTGGTATTAATGTGCATTTAATAGTTGATGACAATAGATAGGGTACTTTAGGTTTTTTTTTTAACAGGTAGATTGGTTGTGCCTCTCAGTCTCACAAATCAGCTCTAATTAATTTTGCATAAACTTCGGTGTGGTCCATGCTCCAAATGTGCGCATAATATGTGTATATTTCAACTCTAGACGTCTAGTATACAAGAATAACATCTTATAGATGTCGGAATTTATCCTTTGTGTGTTTAACCTAACCCAACAATGTAACGTCTGAGTTAGCTGCCCCTAACCGCCTGGCAATCACTGCCAACCTACGAGGTGTTTGCAGAATTCCTCTTTCCTATTACAGCGTGCCTACTTGGTATTTGAAATTCCATGACTTGATATGGAGCCGTTCAACTTTTATAAAAAGCCATAGGCGAAATTTCTTGCGAAACTGGATGACAAATGATGAATTTCAACCCAACTTTTTATATTGTCAAGCAATCAAAGTCAATTTCATGATCATAATGTAAATTTCATGACTTTCCATGACTTGAATTTCATTCCATGGTTTTTCCATGACCGGTAGACCCAATATACTGGGACTACCATAAACAGATGAAGCCTTACTTTTTTTTTAATTTTGAAACAAAAAATTTCTTTAAGAGTAAAAAAACAAAAACCCTATATAACTATCATCAGTTTGACCTTTACCGTCTTAAAAATGATGTCTACATTGTTATTGTTAGATTGTGGAAGAACAAATCGAAGAACAGGAATATTACGGTTTTATTGTCCGGGTCGTATTTTCCAGCTATTGGGTGAGTTTCATAACGTTCAATATTGCGGTTTATTATTTTCGTTGTGTACCATCAAACAATTCGCCCAGTTAAATTGCGTGAAATCAATAACCAATTTAATGGAAACTAAACTATCAGATGCGGATCTACGTTACATTTCAAGTAACCTGCATGCATGGCGCATTTTACGGGCAAATGTCACCAGATAGCATCACGTGACCTGGGTTTGTTTTCAGTGGAAACCTCCAGAAATCAATCACTCGAACGCAGATATCGAACGGTTGCCATTCACGCTGCATTAGCAGTGTTGTTTACAGTCGGACGTTTTCCGATTCAGGACGAGTCGAGCGAGTGAACCAAAAACTCATGAACATCAAATAGCCTTTGCCAGAGCGATTGTCAAAAGATAAGAAACAAGCTCCAGTACATTTCACGAGTTTTCGCCTATGAAATTCCGCCCTGTCCAGCCTAGAATCCGATGAATCCGTGTTGGTGTCATGTAACAAAGGCGAAGCATCGAAATTGTTTTCTCCAAGTTGGCAGACTTCAAAATTGCATCTAACAAGAGGCAGCTACAAGCTTGCAGGATTCAATTTTGGGGTAGAAAATCGATAATGGTCATGGAGAAACGAGTAAATTTAAATCGGCTCCATGTATTCGAAGGTCGAGCATCCTCGTTACTCTTCGGGGATTGTTTTTCGGCTCGGCTTTAATTGCCAGCCTCTTTAGAAATGTCTTGATGGAGCAGGAAGGAGGACTGTGGCATTAGCTTTTCAAATTCATCGTCATTTTTCGCACCAACGGTTTGGCAAATGGGTTTTTCAATCTTTAATGGCCATATCCCCGAGAATGTTCAATGTTGGTCGGTTTGGGCCACCAACCACTGCTTCGCTAATTCCTTCGATGCCGGGCTTTAAAATAGGTGCTGGGATTCGAGTCGGAGCAGTTTCAGCGAGGCCTTCGACTAGTTTCCACTGATTTACACCCATTGCTGGCGCTGAAAATATTGAAGTCGATCCTTATTCCGTTAACGAGGTTAACGTGTCAAGTTTATCGTCGCTCGACTTCATTATTGCCCATATAATGAAGACGCATGAAACCATGACTACACACTTTCGACATGCTGCACGTCCATTCCCAGTCCCAGAGCGTCAGAGCAGAAACTGGGAAGGAATTATGAGTGGTTCTGTCGAGGAGAATCAGAAAATACAGTTCATTAAAGACAACCACGGTTCAACCTCCATTCTCCGGGACCTCATTGCGCTGGGCATGATGGGCGGTGGGATAATGAAAACGTTTAAATAATTTCATTGCTTTTTTCGTTCTTATCATAATGTCGTCAGAAAACGCGTAGAAATCGTTCCTGTCAAAGTTCAAGATATTTATTTACCATAGTTGCAGACAGACAGCATTTTAAAATATTCAAAAATAACACTACAGCCCGGGTACGAATTAACTGGGTGTCTAATGGATTTGGCATTGCAAATTCCGTGACTTTTTAATAACGTTTTCATGACTTCAAAAAAAAAATTCAATACCTATAAGAATATAGGACCGTTCGAGTTTTGTCATCATAAAATAGTGATTTTCAGACATATCCTCTATTCTATTGATGATAGTGTGATGACATAAAGATAGGCAAAAAAACGCCTTAATCGAATATTTTTTTTGCAAAACTGAATGACATATGATGAATTTTAACCAAAATTTGCATTTTGTGAATCAAAGGCAAAATTCCATAATCCTAACGTAAATTTCATGACTTTTCCACGACTTCCATAACATGAATTTTATGTCATGACTTTCACGCCTTTTCCATCACAACCATGACCGGTAGACACCCTGAATAAGAGTGCACTTCGGTATTTGTCCCTGCTCCATCAAATACTATGAGAGTAGGCCTATGACACTATGATAAAGTGGACTTATCCTAATGGCTCATAGGCTGACATTGATTGCCTTTTGCGGTAGGGGTAGCTAAATCAGAAAATTGTGCTGTTAGGTTAACTTGGGTTAGGTTAAACACAAAAAATGATAATTCCTGCAGCCTGAAATATAAACAACTGGCCTATGCAAAACTCTGGAGCAGACAGTATATCGAAGTTTACCCAGAATTAATGTGAACTATATTCAGGTGATAATTACTGAAATAAAGTATATGTACATATATACTGACATGCTGTAGTTCATTAGAACTTATCGCAAATACACAGCAGGTTTCCCTCATTGTGTAAGTAGTAATGTTGAATAGCTGAACAATTTTTGACAATTTTAGGCATCATCATCGCATCATTTTAGGGCGTACAATATTTTATGTTACATTTCTTAGTTGTAACCACATAATAATTGTTGGTTTGTCATGTTGCCCAAAACATTTTCAATATGGACATTGTGATAATTATGCACACATGCGTTGACACATGTGTTGATAACAAGGGCATTTGTACAGCTATTCCACCGTCATTGCAACAGAATTTGCTAAGGAGAATAAATTAATGCCAACGTGAATCATAAAGAGGAAAGAACAGCCAGTGTGACAAACAAAACAGATCAAATGCAGAAGCCTTAGCTAATGTTCACTAATAAAATACCATTATATAATAAATCTTGAAGAAAAGGTCCATTATTTATGCATTTCTGAAAGTATTATTATCACTAAAAGGTTTTGCGAATGATTTATGGTGTAGCACGTTCATAGCTGGAATGTTTGAGTCCGATTTCGTTCCAAGTCATAATCACATGCATGACGACAGATTGTGTCGCAAAACATATAAATATGAAACTGAAACACAGAAAGGTTATAATGTGGGCGAGGGAGTAAATCGGGTTAGGATTGCTGATGGACTGCGGCGACAATGCACAAGATTAGTGCTAGAGAACAAACCGAAGCACACAACACGTTTTATTATAGCAAAACAACTAGATGTCAATTGCACTCGCTCGCCACATCAACTACAGACAGCTTGGTAGTGCTAACACGTATTTCCCATCTACAGACTGAATAAGAGCGTAATGTCTATCCACATTAGCATCAACAAAAAGGACAAGAGGGAATCTCAGGCTTCATGAGAAAAAGAACATCAGCAGCATCTTACAGCATCTAAATGCACCATGAACCAGCTAGATTCATGTTAAGACAGGTTGCAGAAAATCTGACTACATGTACATGTATGATTACCTTCCTTACCAATTGTGAAATGTAGCACAAATATTGGATCCACGCTCATACAGGGCTTTAAATTGTATTTATCGACTTAATCGAGCAATTATTTGCTCGCTGTAAACTACATGATCACGTGCAATATCTCCATGAGGGAAGTATTGTAGGGACATCCAGACTTCTTTCAACGCTACAAGCTTATCTGGCACAATTTTGACATTTATACCAAAAATTCAGGTCGCAGGACTACGGCACTCTATGATCTTCACTTTATTATTTCAATGAGTATCTCGGAAGTCGATAAGAAAAAAAAGAATTGATAGAAAACATGTTTCAAAAATCGATTTCTCATTTCGAGTTGAGAGGGAACTGGATGGGAACATAAAAATATCCGACAACTTTTGCAGCATTGGCAGATTTTCGCCCAAAAATTGGCAAATGTCTACTACATACTGCTTCTCGACTCAGCTCGCCTGTCGAATAACCACAGAGAACAACATTTACTTATTAGGATAAAGGTAATTAGATTTGGCCGTGAATTACCTCCTGATAAATGATCAAAAGCGAGCATTTTGAGAAGCAAACTCTGACAGAAGAGCTAATTATTTACTTCTTCATTTAGAGGCTGGTGAGTGGGAGTTTCCGTCATGATTATTTTTTGCGTCCTTTCGGAAACAAATCCTATTAGAGCGAGGGATAAAAACAGAGATTGGATATCCCAATGCCACAACCACTCCCACACCAACATGCATCTTGGTTAAGGAGGCAGTTGCCATAGCAACGAAGTCTGCCTTTGGCTGAATGCCATCAATACCCAATGCATCAGTCCGCGTTTAAACTGATGACAATCCATTGTATTTACGTCACGAAAGAGGTGAAATCCAGGAAATTAAAGAAAGCCATTCATACAGTCACATAAAATGGAGCTTACGAAATGTACCACCATACCAATCCGATGGGAAACGAGTAAAAACAGCCTTCTTTGGGTTTATAACAGACCAAAAACAAAAAATGGAAAACCCAGAAACTATTAATATCTTTCTGGAATGGTCATTTATCAATATAAAGTAGCTAATCTGTCATTGAGTCACAACACTAATTGAGAAGATTGCGAAAGAAACAAAGAGTAGACTGCAAGAATCATAAAACAAAGTATGATACAATAGAGACAGTGTTTTGAATTCTAGTTATAGCCAGCAGCTGTCAGCTGACAGAATAACTGACAATGATTACCAGGTAAGCAAAACCGCTAGCATCTAATTAAAGGGTGATTTCGCAATTCGTGATTATTTAATCCCTAGGGCCTGCATAAAACGTGACATGACACGCAACAACTAGACACGATAAGTGTAAGACCATGATTACTAAACTAGCCTGCTAAGAAAAACGAGATATTAACAAGGAAAAGAACAATTCCAAGACGTAAAAACTAGGAAGAAAGTTGCCACTTCTAAGAATAGCATGGACATTTCCTTGCTAAAAATTGGCAAGAACAAGTGGTGGGAAAAAGTTTTTTTTAAAGTATGCAGCAAATGTGAAGCAATTTTTAAATTATAACTAAAATGAAAAACACATTTCAACGAAGATCTAAAGTGACGTGCCAGATTGTATGGACATATTGCTAAATGATAATGCACATTCATGTCTGACAATATTGACCACATCGGCAAAGTATCAAAAACCTTGTATGAAGCCCCTATAATCTGAAATGGTACCCTAAATTGGAATTTTCAATAGTGTAATAGGCAGGTTTCAAACACCATTAACCTTCATGTAAGTAACAGACAAGTCTCTTTCGAAAGTATTACATGTACAGTAGGGCGGGCCTACACAACACATGAACAAGATCTCAACATATAAACAAAGATTAGAAATGACAAATATCCAATCAGTATCAAAAGTCTAATATGGAATGAAACTGAACATACTTCACTAAAGTCCAGAGCAATATTTGTTCAAAACAATTCAAAATGTGAAGTGTTTGTAACACACGTTACACAGGTGTCATCGTCGTACACAAGTAACGTTAGTGTTGAAATGTCACTTACCCAAAACGGTTTTTGTAAACACGGCGATGATCCTCGGGTTCAGCCTCCTCAGTATCACTACTGCTGTTATCATAACTTCGACCTCGCTCTGGAAGGTCTTTCCTGGACGCCATGATGGCCTTTAAAAAAGTGGGGTAATTTCAAGAGAATCAACCACCATTGGGTATAGATATTTCCAAAAGATGAATATGGAAGGACGTAATAAGGCAAGTTGCCTAAAATGAGAATGAAACCACCCAGGATTTCTTCAGAAATATTAAAAACCCGAGTTCATTGCAATGAATTACTTGCTGGCTTTAGGTTTAAATTTAACTCACTTTCTAAAGTGGGACATTTCAAAACTTTTTCCAAGCTTTGCTTATCATGTGCCTATGCTAATGGAAAATAAAGTGTTGGTGTTAATATCCAAGCTAGCACAAACATAAAGGCCAAACAAACAGTTGGCCTAGACCTAAAAGTATTTTTAGAATTTACTAATAATAATTAACGAGATGAGTGATCATGTTCTAATCACAAATGCTCCAATTTGGTAGACATTTCACAAATTCGACATTTTCTTTCAGAACGTCCTTATGTAGGCCCATAGTTTGTTTCAAGTCATGTTAGTCATGTCAGAAAATTCCTACATGTAGTCTACACGTCAGCTAATTTTAACGATAAATTTAGAATAAAGGTGGTAGGCAATGTGAGTACCACTACAGGAATGATGTTCATATTAGCTTACTTAGACTTTTAAACAAAATATTTGGATATTTGGCTTTCTTGTAAATTAGCATTGGTTATGCTGCTTTTGAGGCATCCTGGTCTAGCACCAACAGGTATATGGGCAATATATGACACCAGGATGCCTATGAGCAATTTAGGGACCAAGCGTGCATCCAGGTTTTTCGTCTAATATTTTTGCCCATTTCTTAGTATGGCTTATTGCTGCAAAATGTATGTACTTACCAGGAGACTTCTCTTCAGCAAATCCCTGCCCAAATTCACGAGTGACCAAATGTTTAATAAGAAAGATTGAAACTAAAACAAAACAAAAGAAAATGCTCTAGTATCATGCAACAAGAAGAAACAATAACAAAATCGACAATACCGTGTGCGTACATCTCAGCCATCCACTCAAATGAATAATAGTCTCAGTATTGTAAAAGGTTGAAATAGTAAGCCAGGTAATACAACTGTTACTTTCTACAAGCTAACAGGTTTGTCACTAAATACACAGAGCTAAAAATAATCTAGCATGAATGTTGGGCATATCTTGATTTCGCTTCACAACAGTGGGTATATACCTACAAATTTGTCTACAAAATAGGTAGGACTACAGTTAATTTTGCATGACTTTAATTTAGGCGACAGAAACGTGTTAATGATACAAGCCCAGACTAACCGAAAGCGTAACACGGTGTGACCTGCCTTCCTGATCAAGTCACAAGATTATCCTACAACCTTGGATGAAGGATTGCTTTTTCTCAATCATTTGCAAGCTTGAAGACACCTTGAAGATGTTAACATTTTTACTCTAGTCTACGACTAAAATGTACGCTGTTCTATGTTGAAAAACAAAACTGAGTCTGTGACAAATAAGCCGAAGTTTGTAAAAATAACCATGTACATGGAAGGCTAACATTTATTTTAACTATTTTGCACATGGAAGGCTAACATTTATTTTAACTATTTTGCACATGCTTCTCTAGGGAGGCAAGTAAAGAAACAAAGATTTCAACTTCACAAGCCCAGAATATACTGTAGTTGCAAAATGGGTCATTTAAATTAGCCCAAGTACTGCATATTACATATCCTTGGCAACAACAAAAATTGCATATATCAAAAATTAAATGCGTTAGGGCTATTTTCAGGCTAAAGATTGCTGAGAAAAACATTTAGATTGTCACACAAACGTGACTCAAAGAGCAGCCTATCATTCAATTAAAATATGCCAATATTTCAATGTACATTGAGTTATGCATTACTTATGGAAACGTTGATGAAAGCTGAACTCAATTCAACTCAACACAGTAGCCTACCCTACCATCAGCAAGGAGAAGCCAAGTGGTGAAGAAGTGAAATCAAAATAATTGACAAGGTGGTTACCGCATACCTTAGAAAAGGAGCTGTCACAACACTTTGATATGATAAGCCCATTGAGAGAATTGCAGTATTAGCATTATGCTTAGGCATGTACAAGTGCATTTGGTCGAAGTAAAACATAGTGCAATGCTCACAAAATTGCAATGTTGTCAAAACATTACATGTAGTCTGGCTAGCTGACCCATGCTTATCAGAATAGAATAGCGGATCTACCACAGTCCCACATCAATCCTAAATATGTAAAAGGTAATGTTAGGTGTATCATCAAAACCTTTGACATGAATAACACATAGCCACAGCCCAATGGTCTAAATCTCAAGTGTTCCTAACTTCCTAGGCTCACGTTTCATGAATATCACTGCAGTATCCTCAAATCCACCAGCAAACTCAAAAAGGCTCCATCATTGCCAGGTATAACTGATATGGTCAATAAATAATCGTTAGCCATATTGAAACAGTGGAACTCCAGGTAAACACCAGGCTTCGGTCATTAACAAGACCTCATCAAAGAAGAATTTGGGGAATGTGAAACTAAAGGTAGGCCTACATGTATACCTTGAAAAGGCATGTAGGCCTATACATAAAGGAGACTCACTGTTTATAAAACCTTTTTAAAACTGACATTCAAAACAAACCACAACAAATGATCATGTGATGAATGAATGCAAAAGTCTTGTTGAATATTGTTTAATCATGTAAATGTACTAACTTGCCATTCGACTCAGTTCGTAGAGTAAATCCAATAGGACTGCTTTCAGCCTTCAACTATAGCGCAGTTACAAGGCTAATTCGTATACTAATTCGAATACTAAATCGTAACTTATATTTTGTTTTTATCAAACAACTGATTCATACTGAAAACAGTGTACGAATTTCGATTTACGGTAAATAGGTTAAAGGACGATATGCTATAGGGCCTTGCACCATCGTCAACAGAATTGTTTGAACTGTGCTAAAACCCCATACAACAGAATGGTCACGTTTGTCAACTGTCACGAATATGAATTCTATAATCTTTATAAATTAGTTTAAGTTTGTAAATACCAGCCTAACTTACCTTAAAAATACATTTATTGGAAAACGAATGGAACGCAAGTTGCTCCTCTGGTACCGGAACTAGCTGCAGCAGCGGAAATAAACAAGTGGCCATGACAGCCATCCGAATATATGTACGGCGCTTTACCCTGCCACTGTTATGCAGGACAAGTTGTTTTCTTATGGCGAGAGCTGCTCAATAATTCTACAGCCAGTGTTGAGGGCAACTCATAAAATCAGCAAAATGCTGATAAGCATGTATGCCTTGTTTTTGCAACATTTCCTGCACATTTCTTGCATCAGTATATGTTATCTTTTTCTGTGCATGTTAACATGCTTAAAAACTGTTGAACATTTTGGGGGGAAAACCAACAATGTCATGTTATAATTTATCTGAAATCTCTAAAAAACATCTTGATTTGGTAAAAATTAATACCTATTAGATGTATAAAATTGACAATAATGTTTTATTTGAAATTATAAATTTTCGTTTTTGCATCTTAATTAAATAACTAACTTAGACATGTATATTTGCGGAATAAATATTTACAACGTTTTAGATTTCATAAAAATGTGGATAATTTATTTATAGAAAAATATAAAAAATAGACTATTACAAGTACAGTACATGGTAAATGCTGTTTTGTGACACTGTTAGACAATAGACGCAGGGTCTAAAGTGAATCAATGAGAGAACGAAAGTAATATAAATTCTTTGGCAATAGTGAGGAGGTATTTTGAGATGGCAAAGAATTTTATAAAAAGCACGAAATCAATAGGGGGATATTTTCAATTTCTCATCTTATTTTCTCAATCCATAAAAGAAAAAATAAATCGAGGTTGTGACTGACTTCAGGGAAAAGGGGTGGGAATACATTCTCGTTCAAACTCGTCAATAATCTTACAAAACTTGCAAATTGCATATAATCATTTTTCGCATAAATATATTTTCTACGTCACTAATTGAAAAAACGTATCAATTATATATCTTTGGTAAACTAACGACTTAACTTAATCTGTATTTACAACAATTTTGTACATTCTATCGATGTATACACTTTATAATTCGATAGATTACTTTTATACCACTTCGTAAAAGTAAAGCCGATGGTAACTATGTTATGATATTCATGGTTGATCTGTTTAATATTACAAATGAGTAAAATGTGATTGTGTGTTTGTGGAAATATTCTTAGTTGATTTGAAAAGTAACCCCTTTAAAAGTTCAATCAAATATAAACAACTTTTAGCAGAAATAAAGTCACAAATCGAAATACTAACATAAGACGACGATTGACACATTTTAAACATTTTAACCAGTACTTTTTAAAAGCCAATTTAAACCTGTAATGTAAACAGAATAGGACCAACATTTTTAAATTACTGGTAAAAATAAGAAAACCATTCTTGAGTAAAGTTACTTCATCGATGGTATATCGATGAAATCTCTCTTTTAAAGTGAGATCTTTCTTGTGTATCTGTTTTCATCGCAATTGCTTCACAAATACATTCATGTTTTGCTTTGGTTTCAGAGCTGTACTCCACTTTTTAAATGGATTTTTAAATGCAAAAATGGGTGCAAACTTATAGACATGATTGTGCAAAATTCGATGGTAAGGGACGGAGTTAAGAATGGAAATAGTACATACATGTATTGCATTACAACTACATTATTCAAGTGTTTCTCGGGTAGGCCTATTCACCAAATCAGGCTGGCCAGAAACAAGTCTATGAACAATTAAACTAATCTGCAGCATCTTCATCCAAAAATTAAAAGACTTTTATGTGAAAAACGTAGACGAGCTAACGTCACCATTTTCAGCTTTTTTTGTCATAGATTTCTTTATGTAAAAGAATCCTGCATTGTGTTCCACATCAAAAATTGCAACGGTGAAAATTTGTATTCAAAACTGATATTCACACACGTAACGGTAATTATGTTTATCACAAAATCCTAGTCACATCAACAGTTTTTGTCTTCACAACAAATAAGTTAACTACCGCCTGCAATTCAGCAGCTACAATATAAACACTTGAATGCTAAATCTTCATATCTTATTGCTTTTAAAAAAGAATTGCTAGAAGAATTTGTGCATCAAAAAGAAAAATGGCAGTTTAGTTTTATGAGTTTTGCTCCAAAAATCTAAGTGGCAATATACTGCAATACATAACTTTGCAAATGCGCATCATAAAATGCTTCACACAGAATTGAGCATAAAGCCCTCTGAGAAGAACCTAGTCTATAAAATACTAGGGGCATATTTACGTATCTTACAATTTCATAATTTGGATCCACAACATCGTTAAATTCCTTAGAAAAAATATTTTTTCTATAAAATGTCAAAAATTTAGATTGGAGTTAAATAAGTGACACGCTTATAGTGATAAACTTGACAAGTTATCCATAAAGTCGGGATTGGGAAATCCATACAAAATCTTTATGACACCCATCCATGTGTTGAAATTCATGTTGTGGGGTGATTCCAATCATCCTAGAACATAACTAACAACACTCGCAGTTTTTCTATTCCATCCATGGACAATATTTACAAAGGCAGTGAGTGGTAGTTGGTGCAATGACTCTGTAGTCGCAATATCAAACGACTAACAATATAAAATGACTATGCATATGCTGGGGACGACATTTCCATTCGCTAAATCTCTTCATATTTACAGGGTTTCTCAGCAAAACGTATATGGCGTACCATTTGAGATCTTTCTACAGGAGTTCTGTTGTGTTTCTTAGAAGTAAATATCTTGAACATCCGTGGGTGTCTCAGGTTGACAAATGTCGTCGGGAGCCACACCGCTGGATGCTTTGCTGCCAGGATGTGTCGGACGCTTGGCGTTGATCAGCGCCATTTGGTGGACACTGGTCAGTTTGGACGAGAACAGTTCTTCGATTTGAACGATGCAGGTTGAGACGGTGGTTGCTGGACAGTGGGTGATGCTCTCCATCGTGCTCCTCATACTGTCCACGACATTGCACTTCACGTTCAAGCCCAGGGCAGCCACGCAGAGACTGGCTACGGCGATCAGGGATGGCTTGTACAACGAAAACTGCAATTCTGGGAAGGAAGAAGAAATAAAGTTTTAGCTTAATGTTCAAATAATAACTACTTGAAACAAGTGCTATAGAAACGAGTACTCAAGAATTATTTTTTTTCAGTTATCCATCTACGTCGTACAAATAACCTAGGTATCAACCCAACTTGAATAATGCATTTTCAAGACATTCTTAAAAAATATTAATATTCAAGAGAACGCCACAAATTGTACACAATTAAGTACCTGTTTGTTTTTGTTTTTTATAAAATCAAGAACCTGCATGGAGAGAAATATCTCGATTTTACGTTATTTTTACACACTTTCAACTTTGATGCACCTTTTGTAGAGCCCGTCCCAAATGCGCTCAATGTGAACCAACAGGTAATAGTACAGGGTGCCCCTCAAATCCTCGCAACCCCATTTCGACTTAGGTAAACGAGCCGAAGTTTTACCCCTTTTTACAATGCGATAAATGGCCAGGTCCCAAAGAGGTTAACGGCTCTAGAACAAACATCAGGGTCCCAGTTTGCGCTTACGTCACATCCCATCAACAATAACCATGTCTGCCCACGGGAGGGGGCGCCCCATATCCGAGAATGGTCACCGTGGCAACAACCCCTACGCACCCCGAATCCTTTGTTGTTGGGTTAGGAGGTCGGCAGACAGCTGGGTGATAAGGGGCGACATTTTTAAATGGTTTTCACGTGCTCGTATTTTGCCGCTGCATGGCCGCCATCTTTAAATCTCCCCATTGCAATCACCTGCTTCCCTCCTTTTCAAATTAAAATACAGGTGTGGCCTTTTTTTGCTCGGCCATTTTTAAAAGGCAGCTGCGCGCCCAAACTTCCTTCAAATTCAAATACAAATTTTCAAAACCAGCTGCGCGGGACTTCGCTTGGCGCCTCCCAACAATTCAAACTTTCGAAAAAGGAAGAGCAAAAAAAAAAAAAAAAAGATGGCGGATGGTGGATTCCTCTACTTGACCACATTCGCTCAGAAACAACCAACTCGAATAATAAACGAGGTTTTGAAGAATGTCCGATATACATGCACTGCCTGCTTGTACAGGTAAAAACTGATTTGGTTACAATTTTTTACAATCATGAATCAGCATTGGGACAACTTATTTGGTTACTGTAGTTCCCATTATGCCCGTCGCACGTGCACGGACGACCACGCTGGGAAATTTGGATAAGTTTGAGTCGCACGAATAAGAGCGGGTTTATTCCCAGTGCAGTTTGTTTCGCTTTCAAAACGCGAATGAAAAGTACATTTTTTGGTCATAATTTTCATTTTTTAAAATAGGCTGTATGGTTGAACGTCTCCAATGTTCTACAATGACAAAACATGCATAACATCTGCTCACTGAGTAAAGAAGAGCTACATGGGCATATATTAGTGTCAGCTTGAACAAATACATACATGTACAGTAATAATGTTCTTGTAATGGGTGCAGTACTGCTGGATTTGTTTTTTGACTAGCTTACTCTCAGTGTCGGACAGTTGTACTGAGGAAGGCGGCTTACCACATTGGTATTTAATAAGGTGAACAGACTGATTTGACGGTTTTTAACTAATTTTCAGAAAACTTGGCTCAATTTCGAAAAAAATTGGTCAATGATTACGTCATCAATTGGGGGTGGTGGGCCTGGAAATGATAAATCATGAGTTGAGGGATCTGAAAATCGCGAAAAAAAAGTAATGGCAATGACATTATTTGAACGCCCCCTAGCACAGCATTTTGACGGTTTTGAAAGGCTAATTTTAGCGCATGGCTTATTTACGTGTATATATTCATTTATATTAACAATTCTTACTTTAAAGAGAACGCGTTAATTGAAAATAATATCGATCGAAACACGTTAAGTCACCATAATGATCAATAAGGCCAGAATAGTGAATTTCAATCCGAACGCACTGAGCACTCCCCAAGTCCATACAAAGTCTGTATACCCCATCCTTAAAAATCTGTAATCAATTACAGAAAGCACACATGTAGTTTGTGCTTATCATCACTTCTTTCCACTGATGCCTTAAATATCATCGTCATTGACACATCGTAGCTGATTTGCATACAGCTGGACTGTCTGCCTATTGGCACGTGCCGTCACAATGAACGGAAGGAGGGAAGGAAGGGTGGGTGTCAACAACATGGCAGACGATCTCCCAACTACAGGCACGAGGGCATATTGGTCCAGCTGGGCACACGAAACACGAGGGTGGACAATCCGACGCACATCCATTGACTGATTTGGCAGCTGATCCATTTTGGCTTTCAACTTTGACCTCGTCGATACTACCTTTATTTGACTTCCTAACCGTGAGGGCCAGATAACGTTTATCACAAAACTTAAAAATAAGTTCGGTTGGAATGAAATCGGAATACAGTGCCAAAATCGACAATTAGGCGGAAGGATGTAGGGAAATGGAAAAGTGCGAGGGAATGTCCGATCATTTGTGAAAATTTGTGGGAATGTCAGGGAAATTGAGACAGTTTGCATCAGCCAATTGAGTAATTATAATTTCTTATAAAAATTTGCGATAAAATCAATCATTTTTCTTAATTTTTTTTTTAAAAATTTAAGGGAAATGTCTAGAACGGTGTCGTGTATTGTCAGGGAAATCGACTTGAAAATAGTATCAAGTTAAGAGTGCTAAATTTCACTCTACCACTTGGTGGATGTTTTCAACCAAGTGACCTGTTTGATATATAGGAATATATTAATACTCCTACTATAGTTTCTAATGAAAACCATGTTAGACGAAGTAAATCGTCTTTATAATGCCGATAGAGGGCAAGAGTGAACTTCAGTACTCTAAACCTGATACATGATATAGGGAATCAAAACCCAAAGTTTTGTTCAGAATGACATCGCAAACTCCAAGTTATCTTGAAGGGACAAGCACGAGACTCCATTGACCCCCAGAATTTTAGCATTTTGAATGAAGCCTATATTCCATGGTGGACCCCAAAGGTGTTGTCATCCCTCCATCCCACTTATTTTCTACAGTCTAGGTAACGGTATGGTTTGTATTGCTAATTTGCGTCTGGGCAGACCCCGCATTGTCCAGCATGCAGCACGTGCCAGAAGTGAGGGGGCCTCATTGAGCGGTGGGCCCACGAAGTCCATGAGGTTTACAATGCGACAGCTGGGCTATCAGACACCACCGGGTCAATAAATTCAATTTTTTCCCTACCATCAAAAACACAGAGCCACGTGCGCATTTCTCCACAAAGCTCGATGGGGGCCTCACCCTCCCCCTTATTATTCCCATTTCATGGATCCACTAAAACCAAATATAATTTCCACGCATCGTCAGTTATAGGCTACTAAAGCCATTTTTAAGCACATATGCCACCAGGTGGCAGGGGTCAGAAACCACGGTGGCACATTCGACAGCATCCCTGCATGCAGCTGAATTTTCACGGCAGAAATTTCACTTAATTGGACAGTTTAAGGTCACGAGTGCTGCTAATTACACGGCAGCCAGCTTATAAAACGTCGAAATTTCATCAGTGCGAATTTTTGCACAGTTGCTAATGAGTGAAACTCAGAAACCAGACTTTGCTGGTTTGCTGGTCCCAAAATTCAACCAAAGTTCCAAACACGGAATTCGTTGAATTTGAACGATTAGAAACACCATTGATCAACAGAAAACGTGTTGTGATTTTGAGGCAAATTTCCAAAGAACGTGAAAATCGCTTTTCAGAAGTTAGTAAGAAACGTAAATATTGAAGTAACCTCCTTTGAGCTTCCCCCTCAAAGCGCTCAATATCACAATATGTATTTACATTTTACAGCCTCGTGTGCGCACCGAATACACCACCAAACCGCACGTTTAAACTTTTCCTATATACCTATACGACATTTTAATCTATAGTACGAGTCAGGCTAAGAGTGGACCTCTCACTCTGCCATCTATCGGCATTATAACTTTTATTTACTGTTGGTTTACGATTGCATAATAATAACCCTTGTAGTTCCCCTAACAATTGAGCTATACGGGTTTTTAAATTATCAAATAATGTCTTATTAAATGTAAATATTGAATGTTTAAAGTTTTAAATTCATCATAATTTAGGATATCTGCTTCGAAAATGGTCAATTTGCGATAAAATACACGTATTAAGGCGCCAAATTCAAAATCGAACGTGATAGAATTCAAATTCGGGCGCGTGTTAACATGGTTCAAAACATTCACCAGAGGGCAGAGTGAAAAGCTCACTCTTAACCTGACATGTACCATAAACCGATGACATTGCATGGGATTGATTAACAAAAATCAAAGGAATATAGCAACGCAGCGAACTTGCGTTTCCAGAAAGATTTTGATTTCTCGTAAAAGCGTCTAATCCAAGGGCTAGAAACGCAGATTTCCATATGGACAAACATTCTATACTTGAAATGGCGAGATCGGGCGATAACCCCTTATTGGTCATACTAAGCGAGGGTGTGTACTTTGATACTCACCACTCTGGAGAGGAGAGTTATGAGCAGGGTGCAGGAAGCTGCACGCTTTGATAGCGAGGGTAAATAAAATAGCTGCAGATGGTATAAAATTGTCTCAAATGGTTTTACATATGCACGGGACTTGTAGATTAAGCATAGCTGAGCACACGCCATATGGGTGATATGATGCCATTGTTGGCCCACGTACAATGGAAGGTATTGAGGGGATGGGGTAAATGCTTATAGGGATTGGTGGACCCTCATGATGGCCGACCATAGGAGAGGCTGATCGCACGTGCGAACACTCGTCATGTTATCATGGTTCCCCTAGTCCCATCCCTGCTTCAGACAATACACATCACATATGCCAAATTGTTCATAGTGACATATTGCTGCAATAATTCGCATTAATTTCATAAATAATAGGATCCAGTATATAGTACATGATCATCACTCATTCGTACACATGGTTCATACTCAAATTCTCAAGTCGATTTTCCGGACATTCCCTGACAACTTTTCAGTCATTTCCCCGCCATTTTACATGATCTTAGTTAAAAATTTAAGAAAAATAATGGATTTTTTCCAGAATTTTTATAAATGATGATTAATCAATATCCTGACATCATTGACACTTTTCCATTTTCCTGACATTCCCTGACTTTCCTGAAAGTGAAAAACCTGGTATAGTACTTTTAAAAAATAAACCAATCCATATAAGGCATTATAAATTTTCCGATCTATATTGATTTTGTTAAGATGGTGATAATTTCACCCATCAACCGCCCACTGCAAACAGGACCGTTCGATCTGATTTTTCAAAAAATAAAAATGGCGAAGCTCTTGCCTGGTCTGCAAGCGTGCTGCCGCATTATTAAGCTCTTATGTGTTGAAATTTCCAATTCTTGTTCAAATTCAAAAGCCGAAAGCCTGAATGAGAAGGACATGCAGGGGACACACAAATGTTTTGCATAGGATTTCTTCATTTTATCCACCCCCACTTTTTTCGGTCACAATTGCACCGTTGGCTGGCGTGGTAGCCCCATTACGATGGGGATACACACAGGACATTTTTTATCCTTTTTAAACATGGAGGGAGCAGCTAGACAACAGAATTCGCCATGCATAACAATTAACTTAATTCAAATAAAAAGTGATGCAGCCAATCCACATACATGTACGTCAATTGAAGCCTATGTTAAAATAAATTTTAGAAACTCACATTGCATCATGCAAATTATGTGCTAAAGAAGATGTTGTCTTGGGTGGTATATAATCCATATTCTTGATTGACAATATCGAAATTCCCCTGTTCTAATTCAAATTTTAAATACTGGTACAGGTTGATCTTTTCTAAGCAAAGGTTTCAACTTTAGTATTTGAGAAATTTTACACACACAGCCAGGGTATCTACTAGATTTGGAATTGCAAATTCGATGACTTTTCAATGACTTTATGACTTCGAAAATGTTCAATGTGTTATTAGAATATTGTTTGCGCAACTTGATGGCAAATGATGAATTTTAACCCAAAAGTTTTATTTTGTGAATAGGCCAAAATAGGCAAGGCAAAAATTCCACGACCCTGGTGTAATTTTCATGACTTTTCCTTTGATTACCATGACATGAATTAAACATCGCGACTCTTCCAT
The DNA here is from genome assembly GCA_034687865.1 of Kryphioiulus occultus. NCBI lineage: Eukaryota > Metazoa > Arthropoda > Diplopoda > Julida > Julidae > Kryphioiulus > Kryphioiulus occultus. Next base: position 28,308 of record JAQGAF010000071.1, on the reverse strand, counting down.
AACGCCCAGACAACTACGGTTAAAGTCAGTCTAGGTAAGAGGAATTGTTTGGTCTTGGAGAAAAAAACATCAAAAGAGTTTTTGTAAAAGTCGATAAATGTCTCCACCTTACACACATATCGTGGCACATAATATTAATGGCCATTGCAAATATGCAGAAAAAAGTAGTCCAAAATACTAAAAGTTTATTCACCCCTGCAGCACTGTAGCAATTCTATTAATTTGCATTCAGGGCCAATGCGAGTATGTCCACCCATGGAGGAAAGTGTCCCAACTCCAACAATGGCGGCTGAGGGATTGGCTCCAGGGGTGAATATTTAAATATGACTCGTGCCAACTGCGGCGGTATTGAGCAAACGTTTTGTGTATAATGGCTCTTATGGGAACTTTGTCATCTGCTGCTATTTACGGGCAACCCCTACATGCTCATACAATCCGCTATTCGGCTATTGCATACTGTAGATTCGGCATCTGGCGCCTCTTTCAATGTCAGAGTCGTCAACAATCAAAATCAACCCTCCACGTGGATATGCCGGATGAAATTTTGTGTACAAACTGTTTTTTATAACTATCCGTCTGAGCCAATATCACTTAACACTACCATGGTTCGTATTGCAATGGAAAAATGTATGAGAGCAATATGTCTGTACTACTACAGGGGAATTTCGATTCTATATGTAGTCAATTATAAATTTTCCTATTAAAGTTAGTCATACTGTAATGTTGTAATGAAATTGTGTAATCTTCATTCTTTCTAATGTAATGTACAGCAAGTTAACAAGAATCATTACATCAGAGCATCACAACGGCCTCATGAACTCAGCATTTCGTTTCTGTTTGGGCAGCAAGGAAGTTGCATTGAGGCAAGAAGGCATTGGCAATGTCAATGGGCTAGAAGTTGCTGTGCTTCAGGGCGGAGAGCAGACGACCAAGAAACTTCTACATTATAATCAAGCCGTCTGCACGAGCCTAATATGGCTCTTTAGAGAAGATCGTGGGTGAAAAGCGTACAAATCTATTATGTCAGCACTACAGGCGGCCATTTTTGATTGTCCATCAGCCCCGACTGCGAGGGGTTTTGTTCCTTAGCAAAGCCTTTATAACTAAGAAATTATTCAACGAATTTCAATCGGACAATGGCGAGACTTCTAAACTGAGATAATTTTCGTTAGGACCAAAAGAAGAATCAGCCAAGGGTGAAACCTTTTTTGGTCTACTTCAACTTTTTGTATTCTGACCACCATAGTACTCGACCATCACACCCCTGTATCACCAGTCAATAACCTACTTCAAGAATGAATTTGAAAGCAATAATCGTCATTCGAGAATATTATGAAGACTGCGAGGTAGTCATTACATGGACTCTAATGTAATTATGAACTGATGTGTGTAATTGGGATATCATAAAACGAGAATCGAGCAAACTGAATTCGGTGAGAATTTCAAAAAAATTATTTTCTGCTCCAATTGTCACATAACGATTATAGGAAGAGGAGAGTAGTTTTTTATAAAAGCCGCAAAATAAATTCAGATACCACGATTTTCGCATTATTCATAATAAAAAAATTGGCATTATCTAATACCGCCATGATTCGATTCTGAAGGCACAAGACACAGCAGGGCATCTCCTCTGAAATTTTATAGTTTCACAAACTTCATTCAATTGAAATATCAGAAGCACATATTTCATTTGTATTCTTAAGTTATCAATGCATAGGCCTATTGGACATTTCTTTCATCCAATTCAAGCTCGTAAGTACATGATATGTTGGTCGATTCAGAATGTTTTTGTTAAAAAACCCCGGAAAAACCCATGAGCTACTTAAATTACATGTAAAGCATAAACACCGCTTCATGGTGTAGCCATTGCAAAGCATTTTTATAAACGAATTATAATGACTACGAGAGATTGTTTATTACCTGTGGAACACAACGAAATAAATATGTTGGCATGATGTCTTATTTTATCCATATCTTTAACTTGTGGTATCCTTGCAATCAAAGGGTTAATAAAATCATTTGGTGTCACTGCTGCGGTATTCCACTGAAGTTTACTCAGAACCAAAAGTTCCCAATCCTAGAAAACAAAATCCAAATTTTAGCATGATAATTTGAGACAACCAACGGATGATGTAGGCCCAAGAATTTACTATATAAAGAAGTTTGAGTCTGTTTGACCTTCGACTTTCATATTCAACATCTCTGCCCATTTTTATAACATCAGAAAGGAGAAAGTCTATCAGCTTATATTCAATTGTAAAAAATCGTGACCTAAAAGATTACCATATAGGCTAAGCAATCGCAGGCCTTAAAACTTGAAGGCTATAATGTGGCCCTGTAAAATGACAGTGAATTACCTAATAAAATTCAAATTGTCGTGAGAATCGCACTCCATGGTACATTCCTGCATATATTTCGGGCAAATTTCCACCGCTGTGTTATTTTTATGAATGGGCCTTATATATTGCAATATGGGCCCTAACATAATTATAGGCCAAAGGGAACCTGAATGGCATGCCTGCAGCCTTTTATCAATGGTTCACGCTGTCATTGAAGTCAGTTCCCACGGCAAAAGGTCTATTGGTCAATCAGCCAACCATCTGACAGTATTTGGGCACATAATGAGAACCTAGCATAGCACACATTCCTAGAGGGTCCGAAGAAGAAGAAGGGAAAAAAACGACGAGGGAGGGCACCGTGCCTCCGAGGGAATAGCACCCACAAGAAGTGAGGGGAGAGAAAAACTGGGCACTTCCCACGAAGAATTTTTGTGCCAGTCTTTTCTTTTACATTTTACTGTACCTATAACCTTGTAGCATCAATAGACTTACTGCAGTCTCTAGGTGAGAATTAGCCCTAATGACTATGCTTTTAATGGCCCCTGGTTGCGCCTTACAAGTACATGTATATGTATATTGGTTCTGCATCAGCATGTTGAACAAATTTGGAAGTTCAGGAAATTATCTTAAAAAAAATAATTACATTTTGCTACAGAGGCTAGCTTTCAGTTCTTTTTGCAACTTCGTCTACGTCGTGGCATCATTTATTTAATTCAAAATCGCTGAATAAAAGGCTAACCTCAGCAATTCAACAAACAAGTTTAACATTTTAACAACCGAATTTTAACAACCGAAACAATTTTATTTAACATCTTGTAGTAGTGATGACCCACGTAATCGAGTACTTGTTACATAACAATGTTTTGTGATATAGTGTACACTCACCTTAAGAGACCTAAGAATAATAACTACGTTCGGACAGACTACCCCTTTTCTGCCCCTAGTAGAGCTTCTGCGAGTGAATTAATTACATGTATACCTCTACACAACGGCGCCTATAATTCCGGATACGAATTATAAAATTCCAGCCAGAAAGCCATTCATGCTTTTTAATATAATGCCAGAGCGTATTGGAAGCAACCAAGGCAGGTAGCAACAGCCGCTGAACGAAGCTAAAAGAAGGAAACAAAATTGCCCGAAGAAAGGAAACAAACCATTTCTTAGGAATGTCGAAGGCTTTCTTAAGTCAGGTTTCTTGAAGAAGGTGCACCTCCAACGACCATATAACTGTGAAGAATGTTCACCTTAGTTCACCTTCTTGGGTCCTGAGAATGCAATAACAGGTGCCATGCAGGAGGTACACAACAGGTAAAAAAGAATGAAAAGACCACCTCAAAAGATGGGTTAGCTTAACCTCGGGCCAACTAACTACTTGTGCAGGTATATACTAACTGTTAAGAGTTTACCTGAGGGGGTAAAAAGCATTCAAGCTCGATTGCTGGTTGCCGACAAACTTCATTCATAAATATGAACAAAGTCGGGAACAGAAATTCCGATTTGCAGAGATTGTCGAACCAAAAAAAGGTTTCACATAAAGTGGTGCACAAAGACGACAATGGTAGATCTGCACTTCCACCATCAACTGCTAGATTTTACAGAAATTAACGACACTGAAGCCCTTTATTCATATGACCGAGAAAAGTTAAAAGATCCCCGGGGCCCCTTGCAGTTTGTCACTTCAAGAAAAACGCATGCAAAATTAATGAATACAGCTAGCTCTAGCGGAAGGACATAGGACATAAAAGAGTAAACTTAAGATTTATTCGCATTTTTTGCTGAATTGTCCAAGACAACCATGATAAAAGGTAATTTGTGATATTTCTGCAAAGCACAAATTTAGCAATTTCAGCTACCAGTGTGGGGTTTCGGTACAGTTTTAAGCAAATTAGTGATTAAGTAATTGTAGCCTCGAATATGATTGTTTAAAAAAATTAAAACTGGGGAAATAGATTTAATTATTGTCCTGCATCAACATGATGGCTGAAGAAAAGGCATCTCTTCAACGGCTACTACTTTGTACAGGCCTAATTAAATACATGTACTGATTGAATGCTCATTGAAATTGGATGGTCTATTTGCGATTTTCAATATCTGATTCATATGCAGATTTCTTAATCAATAAACGCGTGACAACGAATGGAATTTGGCCACTTTTGTAGAACAGTCAAAACTATGTGGTTCCTATGAGACTGGAATACCCTGCACGTGTTCAACAGGCATGTGCCACGAAGCCCCTTAGACCGGTCCAAACTTGAATTGGACTAATCTTCGAACGTACCAGAATTTGCCAGGTTTTTCAAATAAGTTTAAAGTTCAGGTATCTTTCGCAGGACATTTTAAACTGAAGACTTCCTCTTAGTTTCCAAGAAATGGGGCAAGACTTTAATAAAGAATTTCCCTTCAGGAAACAATAACAAATAGGCTACTGTAGGTTGAAGAAACCATTTTAACTGAAATTGAGAACAATGATATTCAACTCTCTTAATTAAAACGACCTGGTTTTGGCCGAAATCTCCAGGGAAAGAAAGTCTGAACTACCCTTGACATTTTCTGGACGGTTTGGAGTCCTACGCATACACCTTGCATAATATTTCGTATAGGAAGCAATCTGACTTACAATTAATTCGTTGATGGTGATAGAGTTGTCTGTGTAGAAACACAAAAGCTCGCCTGTGAGTGCCCTGCACTGTCTTAATTTCGATGAAATAAGAAGGCAAACGCTGCCTAATAACTGAAGTTGAAACTTTTTTATCCGAACACAACTTAGAAATCTGTCTAAGATGTTAGCAGCCAAAGGCAGGACAACATCTTCACAGCATTGGTCTTCACAAACCTGCAAAATCAATACACATACAACTTTTAATTTCAACTCCTCGACAAGATAAAATTACATTTGAGCAATACACTTGAACCAAGAAAGTTGCAATTATAATAATAATAAAACAAACCCATAAAAAATGCTATCTTTGGACAGAATCATTTTTTTTTTGTTAAGAATGCTGTATCTTAATAGGTTTTGGCCATCAAAAAACCATAAATTCCATTCTTTTTGCAGAATACTTCGATGAGTGTGAACTTCGAAACTAAGATATTGCATGTTGTTCATAGATCAGCCTGGCTGTGGCTGGACTTATAAATAAACTAGAAATTAACATTAAAGTCTCCACCACTTTCTTGATATCATCAATTTAATTACGAGCCACTGAACTTTAGGACACTCTTTAATTACAGCTTTAGCGTAAAAAGATTACATAGTATCACAATCCTTCCAAGGAGGCAAATTACAATAACTTAAAAATTAAAACCTATACAGTATGTGAAGGTTCGCACATGGTATCTCTATGTTATAATAATATACAGTATTACTGACAGTCCATAGTGGGCATGGACACCCCACAATTTATGTTTATCTAAGATTTAAGGAGCAAAATCCGACCACCTTGTAGAGACCTGATGGAGGCAAGACAATTATTTTCAAAGATATCAATTACCACATATCTTCCTATCTTGTACAGAGTTCGACTTTTCTCACCCTTCCATATGGTCAGAAAGGAAGTCATCATATGGTTAGGGCTGAAAAGACAGCATTGTGCAGGCTTTCCTGGTTTATTTAGCAACTTGCAGCAAACTGTCTACCCCACTTTTTCTCAGAAATAGTTGCTTAGTGTAAATTGGGTCTAAATTGCTTTTGAGAAAAGAAATGCCCACTCCGAGTTATTTAATGCCTCTTCTCAAGTAGCCAACAATTTACGATTCGGAATGGCAAGCCCAGTCGAACTATTGTAATGTTGAGGTTGTGCATAACAATGCAGGACTCTACCCTATCAAAGCCATGAAGGTAGGTGGGGAAGGGCATCGTTTTTATGGCTAAGCTGTACTTTTTCAAAAATGTTACAGGGGCACCTGGAATTTTTGTCATTTAGTAATAACAAACACTAAACCATTACAAACACATGTACCAGAGTAAACAAAGAAAAACTAAGTGGGCAACCTTCAATTTTAAAAATGCCAACTGCCCGGGCCCTATTCCACAAACGTGTACAAGTATCAGTGCACAATTTACGAATGTGTGGACTGAAAAAAATATTGGCTTGTGATATTGTGTTCCACCAATGATGTCGAACAAATTGTAATTATTAGTAACTCTTAACCATTCGATTCGTAATAACACAGAGGTGTAGGATTTGTTGTTGTGGATCACAAACACTATGTATTACTCCATACATCTACAAGTACAGCTCCCAAACTCCGCAAAGTCCAAAAGTTCAAAGGCATACTTTTAGCACAGATAAGTAAAGTTACCTTTAACTTTACTTATCTATGCTTTAAGCAAAGCACATTGAGGATAGGAATTCCCACATTCAACTCTGAACCATAACCATTCCATTTTTAGAAATTTGCTCAACTACAACGTATATTTTGCACTTTGACACGTGCTATATCAAAACATGTTAGGACGATTTTGTGATGTCTACAATGTACACGTACAGTAGGTCACCATGCGAATTTCCAAAAAAGTTTCCATTCATCCACCTTGGCGTTAAAAGAGAAGAAGCATTTTTTGCAGACCAGGGGTCCAGGGTTCCCATAGAAATTCACAAGTCGATTTTCCTGACATTCCCTGACAACTTTTCACTTATTTCTGACAATTTACATGAGATTTTTTGAAAAAAATAACAAAAATGATGGATTTTATCCCATATTTTTGTACAGGATGATGAATAATTAATTGGCTGACGCAAACTAACAATTTCCCTGACATTTTCATTTCCCTGGCATTCCCTGATTTTCTGACTTTCCAGAACGTGGGAACCCCGAAGACATAGGGGAACTCAATTCTGGGACGCCCTGTGCGAGCAATTCGGGTAATGTAGCGTTCTCTCCAGCACAGAACTCAAAATGTAAACAAAAACAACATGGTTTGTTTGTCAACAAACGTGACCCTCATTCGATTCGAATATACTGTAGACTCGACTGACCTCTGACATCCACGTGATTAGAATCCTCCTCATCTCAGGTTTGATTTCATCCTGGAATGTCTCGAAGTACGATTTCGTAATGACGAAATGAGGTTCTAGGTCCAACAAGTTGGCGATGACCCTATCGTCTTCGAGCACAGTCCGATCCAAATGCGACGTAACAGCGAATTCAGCTTGAGTTTCACAGCACAAGAGTTCCATGGTAGAACGCTGGACTACGTTAAACTTTACGAAAACTTGATCAACTTTTATAATCGATAAATAGCCGGCTTATATGGCTGAAATCGAGCACGAGAACACTTTAAAGATGGCCGAACATTTGACCGAAAATGGGAAGAAGCAGAAGCGAAATCCTTCGACCAGTAGCACTCAACCAAAATGAAAGATGGCCTGGGTGCAGTTCTCTGGTTTTATAGGGCCTTTTTTGCGTCGGACCATGGCTCCTCCTTCCCCGAAATCTGATTGGTCCAATGCCTTCTTTGTGTTATCTATTGGAAGCTGCGGCACCGGGTCAAGCTCACCTGAATTTTATTAGACTAAATCAAAACGATAGAAAAAATGCAGCTGTCTGGGTATTCATTTGTAAACAAAAGGCACGCCATGGCGAAGGTAAAGTTCTGATACAACAGAGCTGACAAGGGGCTAGGTGTGGAGGTAAGGGCACGTGCCGCATGACGTCACGCGTCGCCCTTTTCGCCTAAATAAAAAAATGTCTAAAAAATGCACTGGGAAGACTTTTGTGCAAAAAATTAACCATTGTTACATCTCACAGTATTCAATATAATATGGATTGGGAATGTATGGGATAGACACAGGAGTGGTCCTGGGTAGGGATCATGTATAGGCGCGTGCCAAGTTCTTCAAATAGCAAAAATATTGCAGTTTTTTCATATCTAGTGTTCACAACGATTATTTTTTCTGATACTACACGTATACATCGATTCATCTGGGCAAACTGAGTCTCTGACAACACGTACTGTTCTCTCCAGAATTTGCCCGAGTCAATATGGCCACCAAAGAAATGCATACGATTTGACGTCATATCAAATCAGATTGACCATCTAAACAAAAGGAAAAGTCAGAGAGAGATAAATACAACGTTTTTTTGTCGGGAGATCCCACTGGGATCTCCAAAATGTCTGTCAAAGAGCCTCGTTAATGCAAGATTTGTCGTCATTTTAGTTTGATATTTTGATTTTTAAGAGTTTTAACGTTATAAGATCTTGTCACCTAGTTGTTATTTAAAAATAGAAATGCCAACAAGTTTCTATTAGGATGTCACTGAAGTCAGTTTAAGGTCAGTTGAAGAATTTAAAATTAGATCCAGCTGCTTGGTCAAATGGCTTAACGATGCCCTTTTCACAGGATGTCCATATTGGGCTTGGTCATTTGCCTCTGGTCATTTCCAAAAACAACGCAAGTTCAAGTGGTCACATTTTCCCAGCTTCCAGCATGTGACAGTGACACTGGTATCACCATTTCCGGTCACCCGACTCTAATACTTCATCAACATGTGGTGTTCTTGTTGTTCTATTTTATTTTTCTTGAGCATGAAATTTCACGTGATTTTAATTTCTGCTATAGTGACGGAGCTGTTAATGTATGTATAAACTGATATTTTTAGTATTTATTCTAATCGCGAAAAAAAATTCAACAAAAATAGCAACTTTACTATACAGCTAATGTATATAACTTAGCACAAAAGTTAAATTTTGCAGGCAGATGTTATTTACACTGAATACATTAAAAATGATAACACTCGATCTCGCGTCATGGCCACAATACCCCCTACCAAAATGTTATCTTTTGGAACGGCGGAAATGCCTATAGCTTATCCACGAAGTGAATATAAAGGTTTCCCTTAGATAACAAACACTCGGTCAGAGAATTATCAAGATTTTAATTAAAAATTGGAATTAAAAATGTCCCATGACTTGACCCTTGTGACATTACAATGATATGTGTGTTTATTAAGCAAATCGTTGGGCATACATTGTACATGTATCGCCACAAGTATCATCACAAAATACATGTGAAAAAACTCCGTGACGTCATTGTTGACAGTATGAAAAACCTTTAAGATGGCGCTTCAGATTTAATACAGACTGATTTAATATCATGCTTCACGTTTAAAGGGCCAAAACATGTGTGCAGATGTGGATGTTACATGAATTTTGCTTTTTGAACAGGACTTTGTTTCTAATGGTGTCATTTACCGTGTTTCTAGTTTCATGTACATGTATTTTTCAACAAAGTCTCCAGTACGACAAAACGGTGTCATCTTGTATCCTTAATTCGGTTAAAATTTCCAGGGAATCAAATGTCTTTCTCCCTTTTTAAATTTTCTCCATTTAATTATAAATTTTTAATTTTCTGTGTACTGTCTCCAGCACGACAAAATGGTGTCATCCTGCATCCTTACAAGGTTTTCCAGGGGGTCAAATGTCTTTCTCCCCTTTTAAATTTACTCCATGCATTAACATTCACTTTCAATAGGGAATTTCGAAACAGAATATGGCTCGTGCTCAGGTCGGCGACGTCTGTTTTTGGGACACTTAAAAGGCAGGTGAGACTGTGATATGTACAGTGTACATGGCAAAAGTCTGCCACGTTATCGAAATAGCTATAGGCCTTCAACCTTTCTTCAACCCCTCATACAACGTCATACATGTAAGTAGAAATCAAATAAGTGTGCTTAGTTATCAGCTGTCGCGTGCCACTTACTGCATCGGTCCACAACACCTGCCCATTTTTAATAAAAATGAAAAATATAGCTTATTTATCGCGAACAAAAAACCCTATAAAAATGATTTAAAACCAAGGCTTCATCCTTATCAAGTTCGTTGCCTTTTTGTAAGTCAATTCCCGAAGGAATAGGCACTTTTCACTATATCTGGCCGACCCTGAATCGGGTTCTTAACCTAGACCCACCTATTTGGTGGTTCGGCCCATTTAAGGGGCATGCAAATGACGATAGGGTGAAAAGGGGTCATCAGACTGCACGTATTACTTCAGATTACTTTAATTATTTGAATGAGGCACCGATTATTGAATTGCAATTAATAAATTAACTATACAATTCTAATTTCATATTCTTTAAAAACTGTGATTACCATAAATTATTCCAAATTTGATGATACATACACCCATATTAAAGAATACTGCTGCAGGTTAATTATATACAGCGAAACTTCGATTATCCGCCAAGGGTAGGGGCCGGGGTTTGACGGATATTCGAATACACGGGTAATTGAATACATACGTATATAGTGTACATGTTTATACCGTATATACTTGTATTTTTTTAATTCTGTCCATTTCTGTTCTTCTAGATACTTTCCGAGTACACGCCACAAAATATTACTCTTGTGTGGGAAAATAACTCTGTGTTCCAATGTATTTTCAAAACATTTAAATTTCTAAGCAATTTTCTAAAGTACGGCTCGTGTCATAAGATCACATTGTCTAGAAATAAAAGCGTGAATAAAACCTATAATGTGCTAGCTACCTTAACATTGTTTAACTCTTGTATATCTCCACATGTCCCCAAACTTGAGCTGCAACATTTATTTGCATTAATTAAAAATCTTTGACCAACCCTGCAAGCATTAAAGGAAATAATAACTAGTGCTAGTTAGAACTCAATTTTAGTTTTCAAGAACGTTTTCATGCCTCAAATAGTTGAATATCCCCGCTTCTAAATGTACTTAGTTTTTCGTCAACATTTAAATATTCTGTAAACTATGTGCAACGTACATGTAATTGAAATTTTAAAATTACGTTTACCATTGCAAACAATTTTTTAAAGAAATTAATTTTTGCAAACATCCCGAGCAGTATTCCCGGACAACTGCTAATTGCTTTACAAAAAAACCTGCAGACAACTTTTAATAGGCCAACCCTTAGTCCTTGGGAAAGGTGCTTTGAAACTTTGATTGGAAGTACTTGATAAATAATAAGATGAAACCACCTGCGCGCTTTGCATGGGTCATTGACAATGCAGCCCTTTCCCTAACAATGCAAAGAATCAACAATAATTATCACATCCGCAACAAACACCTTGCCATAGTCAGTGAATGGCCCATAGGCTAAATATAGTGCATTTGGTCACACAAGTTTGCGAAAACTTTAATTTTAGAGTAAAAATTCACGTGAAGAAATGCCTGCTTTCTAATGCTCCAAAAGCATTTGACGAAAATGTTGTTCATTATAGTTCACCTTTCTCCTACTTTTGCCATCAATAACTACTCAATATGCAGATTAAGATGTAATTTTGAAATATCTGCACATTTCAGAATATGAATTGAAACAACATTTCTCACCATCATGGCCAGTAAATTAAGTAATCAGAAATATAAAACACGACTAATTGCATCATTGAATTGCTAATATGACATTGCTAATGCCAATATTCCCACAGTGCGTCTAAAATGCCATGAATTGCCGTGTGATTATATTGTTCTATTTGAACAACAAACAATACGTATAGCAGTCGAACAGGTGGAAAATAAAACAATCAATTCCTTAACATGGGCCAGAGCACAAATATCATCTGCCGTAGTTTCTCACATAAAAATAATTAGAAAGGTGGCTTATTATATTCAGAGATCGTCGATACTTGTTCAGCATTAAAATTTGCGCCAATCAGGATGAAAGGTTTGTCGCATATTGTATAAAGAAGTACATGTATGGTTGGTCAGGATTTACTTGGGACCGAGGAGCTAAAGTGGTGGTCTCTAGTGGGAGAAGTACGAACTACATAAACGAGAAAAAGCGGGGCAAACAAATTTACACTAATCGTGAGCGTGTAAAGTATATTTTGGGAGTGATAAATCTCTGCTTTTCCTTTTCGGAAGATACATTCTCTTAAGCTACAAGAATATAGTGTAATATAAATGCTTTATATTTTATATTATTTTATATTTCTGGCACACTTTTATGTTTTATATTTTATTCATTTTTATTATTATTTTTTTCCATTTTGTGGATCCAACAGAGTACATGTACTTCGAACTCAGTGTTATAATTAAAAATTGATAAAAGAAATACGTCTGTACTGATAAATTGCAACCACAGGGAAATACCTATGTTGTAATAGAAGATAGGATAGTGAAGATCGTTATCATAATACTTCAGATTAGCACTAAATTACTTGCTAAGTTGTTCTTGTTAGAATCGAGAGTATTCAGTGAGTACACTGCAAAATTTGGGTAAGAACTCAAGAACTTTCATTATTGGCTTACGTTATCATATATGATGATCGACCTTGAATAAACCTCAACTTAATCAGAAAGAAGAAATTGTAATTCTGGCTAAGCATCATTAGATGAATTGGAATAGTTACATTATAAACTCCTGCCAGTTTTTAGTGTTTTGCGCACTGTCCGCTGTCAAATTGCCGGAATAATACTCACTCGAGGGAAATTTGAGATGAGCGTTCAAATTGGTGGTTTCAGAAAGAACTGATCTTTTCAATGAATAGATGCAAAGACATTTGCAATGATAAAGTGTAATGCGAAAAATGTTACATCAGAAAGTTACTGTATGATTTCTAGACAAAATGAAGGGCGTGCTGATATCTACATCCAGATTTATTCTATTAATATCTGTATGCACATTCTACGCATCATTGAGATTGGTAAATGCGGCCCCAGCTGAGGATGAAGTCGATTATCTGCCAGGTCTTCCATACCCTCCACCATTTCGGCATTATTCCGGATATTTGAATGCTACCGGTGGACGAAAATTCCACTACTGGTAATCCTCAATGCATTTTACAACAATATTTTAATGTAACTAACGTCATTTAAATAGGAAGGTAGAACTTTGCTGAACATCAAAAGCATCGTAGAGCGTATAGATTTTACGTCAAATTTTTTCAACGCACAAAAATTTGCTAAGATTCATGCCCGTGCATGCTTCAGCAGTAAATCTTTAAATAGTTTTTAAATAGTCATGATAACTCACCATAAGAGCCGATGACTTAAAAATCTGCCTTTGTATTTAATGGCACATTTTTAGAGATTATTTACCAATAAAATATTGTAAAGTACGTAAACTCCTGTATGAAATTGAAATTAATACTGCTTAGACTGTTTAGGAAGTTGCCTTCTGATCTATATATTTTTAGGTTTGTGGAGTGTGAAGAAAGTCCATCAACAGCCCCACTATTTCTCTGGATGAATGGTGGTCCAGGCTGTAGTTCAGTTGATGGACTATTAACTGGAAATGGTCCATTTCACGTCAATTCCGATAGCAAAACCCTATATTACAATCCGTACAGTTGGAATAAGGTTAAAGTAACATTCACATGAATTTAAATAAAGTTGAACGGTGCATTTTTAACAAAAGTTTCACGTTTTACTAAAGGTGGCTAATGTCATTTACTTGGAAAGCCCAGCTGGAGTTGGATTTTCATATTCTGAGAGCAAAAACTATACCACGAGTGATGACCAGACGGCGCAGGATAATTATGCCGCACTGCTCGACTTTTTCGATAAATTTCCTGAATATGCAGAAAGCGATTTTTACATAACTGGAGAGAGCTATGCCGGGGTATACGTTCCAACATTAGCAGCTCTGGTTTTAAATGGCAGTAGAACGATTAATCTAAAGGTACATACATATACGGTAACTGGATATGAAAAAGTAACTGTATGGAATTACAACTAAAATTTAACCCTTGGAATTTACTGGATGATGCTCATATATGTCATGTAAATAATATAAATATCATTGCAAGGCTATTGCTGTTGGAAATGGCGAGCATGATGCCGAAATGAATCTAAATTCGCAAGTTCTATTCGCTGGTTACCATGGTTTAATCAGTCAAACGTGAGTCATGCAAACGTTTCAATATGATTGATGAACTGTGTTTCATATTATTTGTGTTTCTACTGAATCTATGATTATTCGTCCTTATGGACATATCTATGCAATTTGGAGCAATACAAGACAATCGCATACATGTAAATTCATTTTGACAAAGAAAGTTTCTTGAAAAGGCAAATGCCAAAGAGTGAATTAAGCAAACGCGTTATCTTCACGGGTATACTTTCAACAAAAGTTTGATGTATTTTCTAGGACAATGAATACGTTACTGACATACTGCTGCATGCCAACAGTACCTCCTACTTGTCACTTTTATGGCTCTGCTAATGAAACCTGCAATTCTACAGCAAGTTTTCTGATAACTTACAATCAGTTTAAAAATACGAGCCAATTGCTTACAATTGCGAATCCGTCTAATGTTGCTTTGGAATTGTTTCTACAGCTCTTCGACTCATTGCTTTTTGTACTAGCGTCCAAGATAGATCCTTACAGCATTTACAGCGACTGCGATACACCGACTGAGTTTGCGCAATCTATGGTTAAAGTGTTCAAAGATCTCATTAATGAGAAGGGTGATGAGGTAAGTCAAAAACAGCGAGCTTAAGCTACTCGTACAGCATTTATCAAAATCAAACACTGCTGTATTTCAGGATCTAAAGAAGCTGGCAGTTAAGGCTGGTGGTCTTCCATGTCAAAGTTCAATAATAGAGACGATATGGATAAATCAACCGGAAGTGAGACAGGCTCTTCACATTCCAGATGAAGTAGATGTATGGACAGACTGCAAGTACGCCAAACAATAGAGAAAATACCTTTACACATTCACATGACACGTTTTTCAATTATGTGACGATATCATCTATAGCGAGTTCATATTGATTACGTATGACAAGCAATACAAAGCAATGGCACCGTTTTACGACTATTTCCTGCCTAAGATTCCAGCCCTGTTGTATAATGGAGATACTGATGTCGTATGCAACTTCGTAGGTGGAGAATGGTTTGCAGACTCCTTGGGAAAGGAAGTATGTAATTACCGTAATTTTGAATATGAAAATTGTATTCAAGGCTTCAATTAACAAATCTTGGCGATACGTGTTATTAAAATGTCAATAATTAATGTTTCCGCAGGTTTTAAGCGACTACCAACCATGGGTTTATAACAACCAAACAGCTGGATTTATAAAACAGTATACCAACTTAACTTTCGCAACAGTTTTGGTAAGTTATCAGGACATCTTAATATATGGCATCTAGTTAATAATGGCTAATTACAAAAATATTTTAACAGGGCTCGGGTCACATGGTACCTACAGAAAAACCTGCACAACTTCTCTACTTAATTGAAAATTACCTCCTCCCTAACTAGCATGCTGTTTGGTGAATAGTGCAATGGATGAACAGATGAGGAGTTAAACCATCCATCTACATATTTTTTTTCCCATTTGGACCCTGTTCCATATTCTATACAGCATAAATAAATATCTTAAAACTCAATCTGTAATGCGGACCAATATTAGCACCTATCAATGTGAACCAACGAAGACAGTTTTATCACATAATGATAACATTGATCGCCTAGTTCAGCAATGAAACACACAAAAAATTGTGATAAAAGACAAAGATCAGGATTTATTTTAAACTCAAGGATATTGTTAGATTAAACTAATCTAGTTTTCAAACTGTTAAAACGTGATTCGAGCTAGTCATTTCACCGTTGGAAGACAAGACAACAGGTAAAATATGTTTTGTTAAAAATGTCCTTGTAAATACATGTAACTAGAAAATGTTCACTGCATTATAATTCTCCCGTCCTCAAACTGTGGTAATCCTGGAAGGATGAACGTTTCCTTATTCAGTGTTCATTTGCTATTAGAACTGGCTAACTGCATGAAAAAGTATTAAAAATCAGAGATTCACGATATATCGTGACGAAATCTGTAAGGCAAAATGTATGAAATATGCATGTACTTAATTTTCGAATTAATCATATGTGTGGGGGTGCAAAGCAAGATGATTAAATTCTGGAATATATTACCTAGACGTGTTACTAAGTCTCCGAAATCTAGAAATGCTTCAGTCTTAATTTGACCAGGAAATCAATTAACAAAAAACGAATTCTGATTTCAGCAATGAAATCCGTTCTTTGTGCCTTGATTTTCGCCAACGTAGCTTTGTGCTTGGTTGGTGCAGCCCCTGCAGAAGATGAAATCATAGATTTACCAGGACTTTCAGGGCCTCCTCCATTCAAACAATATTCCGGATATTTGGATGTCAGTGATGGAAAACATCTTCACTACTGGTATTTAGCAACAGAACAAGACCTCAAATGATCAAACTCCTTAATTGTAGCAAATGGCAAAGTTAACTCGTGTTATACACGGTATTAGGTTTGTTGAGGCTCAAAACGTTGATCCGGCCACTGCCCCAATTGTATTTTGGTTTAATGGTGGACCAGGATGCAGTTCCCTAGATGGATTTCTAACTGAACAAGGACCTTTTCGTGTCAACGATGATGGAGCTACCTTATCGTACAATCCCTACAACTGGAATCAAGTATGTGGACGACTTGACTACCGTCTCATGGCCATTCCTAGTGAATCAACAAATATTTTCTTGTTAGGTTGCTAACATCATTTTCTTGGAATCCCCTGCTGGCGTTGGTTTTTCTTATTCCGATGATGCCATATATATTTCTGACGATGACGAGACTGCTCAAGATAACTACATTGCCATCGGAAAGTTTTACGAGAAATTTCCAGAATACCTCCCAAATGACCTGTTCATCACTGGTGAGAGCTACGCCGGCATTTACGTTCCAACGTTGTCCTTCTTAATAGTCAATGGTAGCAACAACTACAATTTCAAGGTGAGCATCCATTTTAGAATTCATAAATTTGACATCAGTTTGGTATTACAATTGTAATAGGATTTGTGCACGACCCCCTTGTGGTGGGCTTCTCCTAACCGCACGAGGCTAGGCTGGGCAGTTTGCAAATCGTTCTGTTTTTTCTAACCAACCTAACTTACGACCAATGGGAATGGGTTAGGGATACTTTTGTAAGGTGTGCACGTATCCTACTAATAACACATGAGTACGCGTAATGAGAGTAGTGTAAATCGTATGGTAGGAAACATCAAATACAATTTAGCCAGAAATATTTACAGTTGTATCAATTGTCGTCAGTCCAGAGGAGCTGTAGCTTCTAACCACAAAAATATTTGCTTATCAATATTGTGATTTTTAACAGGCATTTATGGTTGGAAATGGGCTTCACAATGACCAAATGAACTTCAATTCTGAAATTTTGTTTAATGCTTTTCACGCCCTTCACGATTACACGTAAGTCCAATTATATTTTGGATTGCCATATTTTACTAATTAATAATCACATTTTTGATTGATTTTCAATCATGTGTGCAACTTATATCACAAATGTGAAGTCGGCCACAGGATAATTTGTTAAATTATTGCAAAATTTATCCACAGCATAACAAACAGGCTACTAACATACTGCTGTATCGCCACAACCCCACTAACGTGCGATTTCTACAATCCACTCAATCAGAATTGTGCAACAGCTGTGAGTTGAAATTTTTCTAATAATCAGAAATTTCACTAAGTCTGAATAATCGAAATCTCAATCGCCAATTTCGTTATTAATAGATTGAAGAAGCGTTATATGCAGCCAAAGTTAGCTCCGGTACCAATGTCTATGGTGTTTACGATGACTGTGAAACTTGGTCCGACAGTGTCAAAAGGCGCCATATGAATGCGAGAAGAACAAAGTTTCTTTCCGAAAAATTCGCCAACAATGTAAATAATTAAAATCATTGACTGATTTCGAGTTAATAAGCATTTATGTTAACAATACGTTTGCAATAAATTTCAGCCAACTTTCTTGAACCGGTTGCTAGAAGGCTTGAACTCTGACCCACCATGCACAAGCTCCGAACATGAGAGCGACTGGATTAATACACCGGAAGTACGTGCTGCCATTCACATTCCGGATGTAGTACAGGATTGGACAATTTGCAGGTATTATTTTCGAAAACTTTTACAGCCTTCCCTGAACATTGGCAATCATTGCCATATTCTAAGCATTGCTGTGCAGTGTTAACGTAGGGGCGTCATTCATGTGGCTGACTAGGAAAACAAGTTTCCTCTCCTTGTTTTAATATTATTTCTGTTCTCATATTTTCATAAAAGCAAACAAATGTTTTGCCTTTCAGTGATATTTTGTTATACCATGACATATATTCTGATATGAAGGAACACTACGACTATTTACTTTCACACGTTCGCGCATTGGTCTTCCATGGCGACACGGACACCATGTGTAATTACTTAGGAGGTGAATGGTTTGTTGAAGGCTTGGGAAGAGAAGTAAGTTATCATGCAATTGATTTGGATATTAAATAATATGCCTATGTTAAAATGTACCCATGTCTTGATCAGGTGGAATTGGTCCCTCGAACTGTATACGATTTATCAAACTAACAATGATCTTATTGAAAATGACATTTAGGTTCTAGGTCGATTTAGACCTTGGCGTTATAATGATCAAACAGCAGGCTTTGTCAAGGATTTCACTAACGTGACTTATCTCACCGTTCTGGTAAATGCAACTTTTAGCCGTTACACGCATGTCTCGTGTGGTGAAAAATAATTGAATCTTAAAACTGTCATAAACTATAATTTCTGGGATTGAAGACGAAACTTATTTAAATTTCAGGGTTCTGGACACATGGTTCCAACAGATCGCCCTGCACAAGCCCTCGCAATGTTCAAGAATTTCCTAGCTAATACACCATATGACTCCTAAAGGAATTTTCCTTTGGTCAGCATTACTTGTACAAGACAAGAATTCACGAATCAATGACTCAATAAAGCATCGAAAAAATAATTAATAATGCGACTTGTTTGCGAGTTTCTATCAATGTGAATGTGCATGTACTGCGCTGTATAAGCATTTAATTAACCTTCACTAGTAACGAATTCGTGGTCATATGTTGCCAGTCATCTGTTAGTGCAATTTGCATGCACTATTAGGTGGCAGAATGTCCACACAAAGCAACGTTGATTTAAAGTGACAAAATTGGATAATGGAAAATCGTTTTTCCGATGGTAAATCCGTTACCTTATATACCGGTACTAGATAAAGATTCTGCTCAATAGTTTCTCAATAACGGTATGATATACCCCCACCCCTGCCTACAACAAATCCTTGACTAGGTCCGCCACTGATAGTAAAGATCTTATCAGTAAATAACAGAACAGTCTCAGGTTTTAAGTAGATACCGTTATTTTTTTAAGCTTTTAAAAGAAAATTTATTTAGCTTCGATCATTCTTTTTATCAGCTTATGATAGGTAATCTCCTAATTCTGCACACAGTGCCCAGTATTTCTGCTTGCAGTATAATTTCAAAAATTATCACGATAACGATATTGGGCTATTTTCAGTTTAAGGATATTGCTGATTAGAGGTACGTTTAGCAACCTTCTATAGGATAGTACGTGAATTGTTCAACGTTATTTCATCTTGGAGGACTACAAGAGGTAAAAGTGTTTTATAATAGCTAAACAATTTAACTTAGCTAATCTTTAATTGAACAATTTAACTAATAGCTAGCAAAAAATAGTAGGGGAATTTCGCAATATTAAACGTACCATATTTTTCCAGACATAGAATTATGTTCCTTTTCAATAAAAAGCACTAATAATGAGAACATTATCTCGCATAAAATAAATTTAGATTTATAACCTGAATAAACATTAATGAACTTCTTATCCAGGATGAAATGCATCACTTGTCAACAGTTAAAACATTGTAATAAAATAACCATGTTTGGTAAATTAATTATTTACAACGTTATAAAAATTACGAAAACTAAAAATTTCAACAATATATACAAACAATCATGGCATAGCAAAATGGCCACGTATTCTCGCTAAATAGTGATCCTTGATAAAATTTTCCATTTCCTAGGAAAAACACAACATTCGTGAATTTCAATTTCAGAAAATGGCATTTGTTCTCTGTGCTTTGATTTGTACCAATCTGGCTCTGGTCCTGGTTGGTGCAGCTCCTGCTGAAGATGAGATCATAAATTTACCAGGCCTTACGGACCCACCGCCATTCAAGCAATATTCTGGATATTTGGACGTCGGGGATGGAAAACATCTTTTCTATTGGTAATTTTCCCCATTGGTGAATTGCTTTCATTGTTTCCTTCTCACGTTAATCAAAATTTATTTAAATTTCCAAGGTTTGTTGAAGCTGAAACAGTGGATCCTGCCACGGCTCCAACTGTGTTTTGGTTCAATGGTGGTCCAGGGTGCAGTTCGATGGACGGATTTTTAACAGAACTGGGACCCTTTCGTGTAAATGACGATGGGGCAACACTGTCTTACAATCCATACAGCTGGAATAAAGTAAGTGGATCATGTGGACAGACCGCTAAACAGGGTTCCCCAGAGACGACATTTTCAACTTCCATAACTTTTTCCTGACTTCAGGTTTGCTTCAGGTTTCCCGAAAAAGGAATGCTATATTTATGACTTATTACTGTATATACATGTATAAACAGGAGATAGAAACAGATTTGCACACGGAAACAGCAAATTTAGACTAGTTTTCTTAATTTCTTGTTCAGAATTGCTTGGCATCTCTTGATTTTTGTGCCAACCAATAACTAGCTATGCAAAATCTGTTATTAATATGTTGAAGTTTCCTGAGTTTTCTCAATTTTTCCTAACTTTTTAAAAGTAAATCCATTTTTCCTGCCTTTTTAAATGTGAATCAATTTTGCCTGCCTTTTTAAATGTAAATCAATTTTCCCTAGTGTTTCCAGGTTTTCTAGGTCTGGTGGAACCCTGTTATAGTACCAATGTCCATTCTATTTTTGTATTTGCACAAAAATGGTAAAATCAGTAAGCGAGTATGCATTAATTAAACCACCTGCAACACTTCAAATTGAAAGAAATTCAATAAATAGAACTACATTTATCTAATGTATGTAATGTAAATATTTTTGCACAGGTTGCTAATGTGATTTTCCTGGATTCCCCTGCTGGCGTTGGTTTTTCATACTCTGATGACGCCACTTACGACTCCAGTGATGACGAGACAGCTCAGGATAATTACATCGCTGTTGGCAAATTTTTCGAAAAATTCCCTGAATATCTTCAAAATGAATTGTTCATCACTGGAGAGAGTTATGCAGGCATGTACGTGCCAATGCTGTCTACCTTAATTGTCAACGGTAGCAACGACTACAATTTTCAGGTACGAGTCAGATGCAATTCATTTAATTTTAAAAAACAAAGGAAAGAAAACTGAAATACCGGTATTAGCCTTCAGCCTGGCCTAGACGGCAATATTTCGACTATATAACTACTTAGATAACGTCATCAAATTTTCCTCTTTGCCCGAAAAATCTAAATAAATTTACTATCTGGCAGTTTACAGAAAAACCGTCGATCCCTGACCTAGATCACACAATCTCATTACCATGGGTCATGAAGAATGTCATGGCCCATGGCAATGATAACCTAAAGAAAACTAGAAACCCCCCGATGATAATAAAGCAAATGTTTAGCTACAGACAAATGTCTTTTCTTATAAAATCCTTTACATGTACGAAAGTGTACTGTATAAAATATACTGCTAAACATACTATATTTATGGTTATTTTTAATAGGGATTTGCTGTTGGAAATGGCCTTCATGATTACCAATCGAACTTCAACTCTGAAATTTTATTTTACGCCTATCATGGTCTGATCGATTCAACGTAAGTTAAAATTGTGTGGATATACGAGCTACATGGATTTAAAACTATCGACCAAAAACGTCACTCCCCTCACGTGAACTTCTGTTAATGACAGGTATTAAAGTTACTTTACAAATAATTTCGCAGTTTAACAACAACACTTCTGACGTACTGCTGCATAGCTACGACTCCAGTTACTTGCAATTTCGGTGAACCACTCAATGACGAATGCACACAAGCTGTAAGTTGGCCATCAACATAGGAAAATTTCAGCTAGATAAGTGATAATGCCAAGGTGAAATTGATGATCGAGTATTGTAGTTAGCTGAAACGTTAACGACTGCTAAAGTTCTTGATGGAATCAATGTATACGGAGTTTACGACTTGTGTGAATCATCGTCCAGCGCTGCTAGACGGCGTCACATGAATGTGGCGAAAGACGAATTTCTTACCAAAATATTTACAAATAAGGTAAACATTTGCGTTCGTGTATACTATATATACCTTTTGTCTACTTCGATAATGCTTATTTCAAATTTCGAAAAATTAATTTTATGCATTCAACAATTTTAGCCACGATTTTTGAAACAGTTGCAACAAAACTTACAGTCTGACCCACCATGCACAAGTTCAAAAGATGAAAGCGATTGGATCAACCAAGCAGAAGTACGTGCTGCCATTCATGTGCCAGAGGTCGCTCAAGATTGGGATATATGCAGGTAATTTGTTTTAAAGGAAAATGCAAAACCAGCGCCCCTGAAATATGGCAATCACCACCTGCTCCCTAGATTAACGGTGCAGCGTACGGGCGTATAGGGGCAGCACACATGTTCTTGGTTGCCTGAATGGGATTAAGTTTTAATAACTTTTCTACAATTAATGTGGGCATCACTAATGTACCTGTTGTTTTTCCAGCGATATCCTGCACTACGATCAACAATATTTAACAGTAAAACCATTTTACGAATTTCTGCTTCCTAACGTTCGAGCCTTGCTCTACAATGGCGACACAGACACCATGTGTAATTACTTGGGAGGTGAATGGTTTGCTGAAGATTTGGGAAGAGACGTAAGTAATCCTTTGTTATTTATACCAACATAAAACTTAAATTTGATCTGCGATTTTGCAGATAAAAAATTGAAATTTCAACTGGTAACCAAAGTAAAAATGAAAATATGAGAAAAGCAAATTCATCTGCATGTGAAATTAAACCTGGCGCAATCTGACATACTGTAGGATTCGCCAAATGACTAACTTTTGCCCTTTCATGTCCTCACCATATACTTGTTCTCATGTTTTATATTTAAAAATATTTAAGGTTCTACGGCCATTTAGACCTTGGCAATATGACGGTCAGACAGCGGGCTTTGTCAAGGATTTTAATAATGTGACTTATCTCACAGTTCTGGTAATACAGTTTTCCAATCAGCTACACTTGATCTATTTTTTGATAAAACCTTTCAAAGTTGAACTTTGAAGGACTAAACTTTTTTATTTCAGGGCTCCGGACACATGGTACCCACAGATCGTCCAGCACAAGCGCTTGCCATGTTCAAAAATTTCATAGCCAACACGCCATATGATTCCTAAACATCATATATCTTCAAAATCCAATCGTATGTCACGTGCATGACAAGGAGCACCTTTGTTTAGATCACAAATGAACATAGAAATAAATGAGAAAATTGTTGCTATACTGTTTTTTGGACTTGATCACCACTTAAATGACAAAAATCAAGATCAGCTGAACAAGTCAACCAATATTACCGAACAACATCCGTGCTATTTTCAAATGCAACCTGCCCTTTATCTTTAAAAACATCTACAGTAAAAATGGAAACCACTATCTATAATGGATACAGTTAGATGTCGTATCAACGTACAGGTATTAGATCTTGATGCTAATGTTTTATCGAGCCACGATAAAACCAGCTGTAACCGCAAAGTTCGACATGTGGACACATGCCCGATACTATTTGATGGATAACAAAACTATATAGAGGTCAATTTATGATTGCAAGATACCTTTGATTAAGTAACCTTGAGAATGGCTTTGATTTCTACACGTACATTATATGCTATTTCATCGTTGGAAGGCTATACTACAGGTAAAACTTATTTCGAGGATAATGCGGTGCAATTTAAAATTTCTCTAACACTACTTGGCAAAGCAACATGAAACCAGCATAATGAGACGGATGAATGTTCAAACTTGAAGAACATTGCCCACTGCATTTAACTGCAGTTCAACCAACTGCACCTTATTTATAAAATATTTGTAAATTTCAACGTAACCAATTGGCAACCCTAAATTTAACATAATTAGAATTGAATCCCATTATTTAAATCGACTGATGCTCCATATAGCTTCAATAAATTAGATCTTTAACAACCAGGACGTTTGACTTTCAATTCCAGACAATGAGAGGTGTATTAATCTGTGCGCTGATTTTTTCAAATCTGGCGTTGTGCTTCGTTGCTGCAGCTCCAGCTGAAGATGAAATCTTAAGTTTACCAGGACTTACAGACCCTCCTCCTTTCAAACAATACTCTGGTTATTTGGACGTCACTGCTAAGGACCATCTTTTTTATTGGTAAACTGTCACCTTTTAGGCTCAGATTACCCACATTATCGATTAGAAAGAAACAAAGTGATTGTAATTTGCTAGGTTTGTTGAAGCTGAAACAGTGGATCCTGCAACTGCCCCTATTGTGTTTTGGTTTAATGGAGGACCAGGGTGCAGTTCCTTGGAGGGATTTCTAACTGAACAGGGACCATTCCGGGTCAATGACGACGGACAAACACTGGCTTACAATCCATATAACTGGAACAAGGTAATCGTGATAATTTTTCAATTAGTAAATGATCAAACGACATTTCATCAAATGCCCACCAAAGTTAAGACATGTATTCAAATTCCAATTTGTGTAGATCGCGAATATTATTTTCTTGGAATCTCCTGCTGGAGTTGGTTTCTCTTACAATGATGATGGCGCATACATCACCAATGACGACGTAGCTGCTCAAAACAATTATATTGCAATAGGGAAATTTTTCGAAAAATTTCCCGAATATGCACACAACGAACTATTTATTACTGGAGAGAGCTACGCAGGCATTTACGTGCCAATGTTGTCCTACTTAATAGTCAATGGCAGCAACGATTACAACTTTCAGGTATGAATTTTCTATTATTGTTTCAAAAGGCTACTAAATAAAGTGGAAGGAAAGGCAAGACCTACACATGTACTGGCAAATTACGGACATACAAGTATAGTCTTCAAATACATTTTACTTTCTTAAGGGATTCGCAGTTGGAAATGGACTTCACGATGAAGAAATTAATTACAACTCCGAAATTATATTTAATGCTTTTCATGGTCTCCACGATTCAACGTAAGCTAAATATTTTCATTTTCATGAGGGAGATAAAATTAAACAGCGAATCAGTGACAACACAATCCACATCTTATTAGCAGTTATTCATATATACAGGGTGGCATATATTATCCAAACTTTGAAATTTATGATTTTTTTTGAGAAAAATTAAGGACTATTATAGGACTTTTGGAGACCAATCAAGGATAATTTTATGATTTTTTCAAAAAAAATCAGAATGCAGTATTTCAATCTTTATGTTACAATACAATATTAAAAGAACAAAAGTGCTATCAAACTTTACCAAGGTAAAGGCAGTTTTGTCAAACTGCACCTGTGCCAAGCTAAAGGTTGCCGGCATTTAATTAAACAGGTAATTTGATATCACAATGTGTAGGGCGTTTAAATTTAGGACTGTTTTAATATTTAGAACTTTCGGCTTTTTATTTTTTTTTATTTTACTTAGTTTACTTTATATAGCTTGACTCTAAAATGCAGATGATCTAAACCCTCGTCTACTAACCCGCTCTAAGCTCTAAAAATATTTGTTGTAGATTAACAACAAAATTGCTGACATATTGCTGTGCCCCTACAACACCAGTAACATGTACATTCTATTATCCGTTAAATGATGTATGCCGAACAACAGTGAGTAAAAAAAATTCAGTCAATGGTGACATTTAATGACTGAAAATTACGAAGGTACAGACTGAAAGGCATTTTTTTCACATATATATAGGTGTTCGAAGCTTTAATTGCAGTCCAGGATATTTCTGGAATTAATATTTACGGAGTGTATGATGAATGTGAAACGCCATCAGTCAGGGCCAGACGCCGCCACATGAATGCCAGAAAAGTTACTTTTCTTAAAAAAAGCTTCTCCAATGATGTAAATATTTCTACATTTCGAAGTTCACAAATACATTGATACGTTCGAATGTTTTTACAGTAGATTTCTATTGCCTAACTTTCCATTCCCTGAACTAATCAGTTACTTACATATCTTCAAAATAGCAGCAAGACGTTTTGAAACAAATGCAGGAAGGTTTGAACTCTGACCCTCCATGCACAAGTTCTGAGCATGAGAGCGATTGGCTTAATACTCCGGAAGTGCGTGCCGCAATTCACGTTTCGGATAAGGTTCAAGAATGGGTGATGTGCAGGTGATTATTGTTCGAAAAAAATATTAAATTGTGGCTCGTTTAATGGAGACGCTATACAACGTACAGTAAATTTCTCTGTAAAAGGAAAATTCCTTTGCAAAAAAATGAGAAATGTATTGGGGTGCTATATTTTTCTAACAATTATATTTCAATTGTATTTAAATTGAATTGAATTGAATATTTGCAATAATATTTTCGAAATCAATTGTTTATTTCTAGTGACATACTGGCATACGTTCAATTGTATTACACCATGAAAGACCATTACAACTATTTACTTCCACATGTTCGAGCACTGATTTTTCATGGAGACACAGACACCATGTGCAATTACTTAGGAGGTGAATGGTTTGCAGAAGCTTTGGGAAGAGAAGTAAGTAGCCTTGTTTGCCATTTCATTAATACATGTACGGGAACTGAATTTACATGCCAATTCATGTCTGATTTTTTTTAAAAAACAGGTTCTAAAGCCATACCGCCCATGGCGTTATGACGGTCAAACAGCAGGGTTTGTCAAAGATTTCAGTAACTTGACTTACTTAACCGTACTAGTAAGCCAAAAACTTAACCAATTCGCAAATATTCGAGCATAAACATGCCTTTAAATGTTTAATAATAAGAGATTTTAATACTGACTATTTAACTCCAGGGTTCTGGCCATATGGTCCCAGCTGATCGCCCAGCGCAAGCTCTCGCCATGTTCACAAACTTCATCAATAACACGCCATACGATTCATAAGCTACACTTTAAGGATGAAGTTGCACGATGTTGTTGACAGACACTTATGATTCTAACATTAAAATCTGAACGTTATTTCAAACAATTTCTATTGGTGTTGGCTTATTAATTGTTTCTGGCAAGAACGACTAATTACGAGCTAATTACAATGAAGAACGCCGAATTACTTATTGTTAAGTGACGCATTTGCTATAACAATTGTTTGAAATTAATACATTGACAAAACTGAATGCGTTAATTTTAAAACCGTAATATAACAGTGTATTCTTTAATAAAATAAAATGACTTCAATAGGATAATGTCAAGGCTCATATAATAGTCTTCTGGCACCCTCCCATACAAAATTAATTATACTTAATGAATCTTGAGATCTTATAATTAGTATAATCGTACATGTATATGAAAACAAGACAAGTGCCGGATATGCTTTTTGGCCGATCGCATACATGTTTCACAAGAAGTTTAGTCTAAGGCCCAATTTTCATTGGCAACAGCACATGATGAATAGATACGCGGTCACTCAAAGGTCAATTTAGGAAATCAACAGCTACAAATGACGTCATTACACTAAGTGCTCCATATAAAGTTTCCATATTAACAGTGCATCGACAACGGCAGTTTACTGTGCATCACGGGTCTGTTAAAATGACGCTTTGCTGCTTAATAATTTTAATCCTGGGATTTTTGACTTCTCCTTCATATTCTGCGCCCGCTGAGGACGAAATAATTGATTTACCTGGCCTATTAAAACCACCGCCATTTAAGCAATATTCAGGATATTTGGATGCCATCGGTGGTCGTAAGCTTCATTACTGGTATGAAAATAGCTCGTAACTCTTGTTCACAAACAAATGCAGCAGTTAATACAACAGAGTTCCCACTCAAATTATATTTTTCAACTTCCTGACTTCTCTAGGTTTTTGGAAAAATTTCCGTGACTTTATCAAAAATTGTTTCCAGAAAAATGGAAACAAAATTTTCCAGTTACTGGTATTTTTATTTATTATTCCTCTTTTTCGGATGAGTTTAAACCGAGGTCCCGTGCGGATCCCCCTTGCTCTCCGCACGTTAAAGATCCCTCAGGGGGACGTATTCCTCCCTG